>JAFMSR010000004.1:24907624-25039421 GCA_022818135.1 Saxidomus purpurata | reverse complement strand
TCAGTCTTTACATCTACGACTCGCCCACCGTTATATTATAAAGTTATAAACTAATAATAAATGACATATATATCAAAACCTGCTTGGAAAAGTGAATTGGTGGACAGTGTTCCACTTTGAGGGGAGTAGACTCATCTTGTCATTGTTTTTGCAAGTCCAACTTTGACGACAAAACGGTCCTTGTCAGAGGGATCAAAAACAATGCTTACAGACGCCATATTAAATTAGTTACAAAGCAAAGAGAAGCCAATCAAGCAATCGCGTAAAAGCTATAAAGGGATGCCCGTTCAATTTAACGACCACATTGACAAATTACTTTAAATTATCTAAATTTCAAATCTTGATAATTTTGACAATGACAGAACTGGGGATTTTTTAAAATCTGTAAGAATTTCTAAAAGACCTAACCCTAGTGAAGCATCACTTTTTAATGCATTTTTGGCGTTTTTAAATTTTCAATTTTTCAAACCAATCGTACGCACGTGCGTACGTGCGTATGCCAAGCCACGCCCCTGGTCATAGACTATGTGAATCCCGATAAACGGTATTTCAGAATCAAAGCACTGAAAGTGCTGACAACAATGTGTCCTCTGCAAAATGAGTGATACCTCGCTAACAGTATCTATGTTCTTGACCATGCGGTTTTAGAGAATATTTTTTAATTGTTTCGTATTTTATGCCATAGCAACCAAAGTTTTGCATGGAATGGAAATCATTGAACATTTTGATAGAGTTTCATGCAAGAAACATCCCTGCAAAGTTTTACAACATTGGACCAGTGGTTTCAGAGATGTCATTTGAAGGAAATGGTGGACTGACGGACTGACGGACAGACGGACAGACGGACGGAATGCAAACCCAATCAATCCATGTAGGAGAGTTACAGCCTTTATATGACAGTTGGGACAGACTGAGGCATTGGATTTTGAAAAACTTGTGGCATTGAAATATCAATAGGTGCAAGATATTAAGATGATATTTTAAATATATAAAATATAGTTAAATGAAAAAAACTATTGTAACAAAACATACGTACAAAAAAGCGAACAAATAACAAATGAACGAGATCAAAAATTGGAGATCATATTACATACTATCTATGAAATTGTGTTGCTGATGGGATAAATGTTTTTTTAACCATATTCATGATTATACTAGCTTGCATTGCATTTACATATGACATTACACAAACTTTGACTGTATTTAACGCATTTCTGTTGCATTCCAAATATGTTAAAAATTTCTGATTACCTTTTACATTGAGTCACACAAAAATCATTATCAGCACCCTCAACACATGACCTGGGGGTCATAATTGAACAATCTTGGTAAAGGTGAACTAGGCATTTCTATATGCCAAATATCTAATATTTAGGTCTTGTGAATTTAGAGTGAAAGATTTTAGAAGTTTTTCCCATATAAGCCTATGTAAAACCAAGTGACACCTCGGTTGGGTTCAGTTTTGACATGGGGGTCATAATTTGAGTAATCTTGGTAGAGATCCAGTAGATAATGCCACATGCTAACTATCTAACCCCTAGGTCTTGTGGTTTTAGAGAAGAAGAGTCTTTAAGTGTTTTCTACTTGTTGCCATAGCAATTAGAGTTCTGCATGGAATGAAATATTTTGAACAACATTGATAGAGCTTCATGCAAGAAACATCCCTGGAAAGTTTTAACAATGAGATAATGGTTTCAGACAACATGGTGTTGTTAAAGGAAATTGTGGATGGATGGATGATAGACATAATGCGATCTTAATAGCACTATTGGTCCATTTGAGCTAAAATCATAAAATGCAGTTTTATGTATCAGATTGAAAATACATCACAAGTGTATATGCGGAAGATGGTCTTTCGCAAAGCTATGATTTAATAGTAGAATACTGTAAGTGTATTAAAGTGACATTATGCGCATTTTTTTCCAGTAAAAATCCAGCTGAATATGGTGTGTGTACAAAAGCGTAGAGGAAATAATAGCTTTTAACCCAATATACCAAACTCTTCACGCTACCAGTATGAAATAATAAGTTTCCATATATTGATTTTTCTTATTTGACTGGGAGAGTCAATTTAAGAAAAGAACAACTGCATGCAGGAGTTGATTCCCTTCCACTGCCGAAATCTCTACCAACATAAATAACGACACAATCAACTATCATTTTATCAGTCCGATTTTTTTATATCTAAAGCACCAACTTCAAATACTAATGCGGCATAATCATTAATTTAACACATTTAAACGAACAGCAACCACAAATTGCTTTTATAAAACTGTCACCAAAAATACACTATGTGCAGTAAGATGCGCATAATGTCACTTTAACCATCAATAGTGATTTATACATTGGGTGTGACAAGTTTCACTTTCAATTTCAAAGTACCATGAATGTATGATAGATGCAATCATGTCATCATTGGGATGTAGAGCTATGTGCTAAATACAAAAGGACAATGAGCATTTATATGAAACATTTGTCATTGTAGATTTTGAAGGTGGAGTTCAGAACAGTGGGATCATTGATACTGAAGATATTACAATTTATAATTGAAAACTCGCCAAGTTGAAAATGGCAACAATTTTGTTAAAACAAGAGGGTTTAAATGGCCACCTGTTACTCTGGTTTCAGACAATAAGAATTTAAAATGTTTGTATTTTAGGCATTATACCCAAGCGAGTCCTTGATAGGGATAATATTGATCAAGGAGTTGAATTTTAACAATCTTGGTAGAGGTTTAGTTAACAATGCTGCATGCCAATTATTTAAGCCCTTGGCCTTCTGGTTCATAAAAAGATTGTTAAAGTTTAATGCTGTGAGTTCAGAAATGTTGTTAAAGAAAGAAGTTAATGGACATCAGATAGACGGCAAGGGGTCCTTTTTTAAAGCCACAATTTGCCTTGCTATGATGGGACACAGACAAATTGCAAGTATTTGAGCATTAACATAGTAACAGCTTAAATGAAATGTATACATGGTGAGCACTTAAATAGTAACACTATTAATGAAGTATGTACATGGTGAGCACTAACATAGCAATACTATAAATGAAATATATTATGCTTCAGTAATAACAAGAACATTTATATCTTTGAATACATCCGATATTGTTTATGTTGACATTGGATGTGTGTTGTACAAATGTGTGAACAATTGAATTTAAAGACACACTCCCATTAACTGAAAAGTTATGCAATAGTAGAAAAATGAAATATTAGTAAATTTAGCATAAATAAAGACACTGCTTTCCTCTCACTCAGGTCAAGGAAATATTTCTAATTTAAAGTAATAAAGTTTTTTAATATGTTACAAATAATTTTACAGTATAGGTTGTCGGTTAACAGAAATAGAGCTGGACATTGAGACATATCCCCCCCCTCCACATTTGTCTCTGTCCAGTTGAACCAGACAAGCACAGTCTCCAAGTCTGGTTCACTCAATAAAATTCCAGGGACCAGACAAGGAGACACTTCCTACCTGTATTCAATTAAATCCGAGCATTCAAAATATTTACAGGTTGCACTATGTTACAAGATGATCTAGACAAACTAACCGGTAAAGTTGGAAAAAGTCTGGGGAAATTGCCTAGTAAATGCAAAGCAATCCATTTCTTCAAATATTAAAAAAAACAAGCTTTTAATTACGTGAGACTGCAAATATGATACGTTAATATTTAAGTGATTTCAATTATGTAATTCAACACTTTACCAAACATGCCTTGGCCAAAGAAGGCCATTCTTTCTCGTCTAGGATCATTTTCTATTGTTTATAAAACGAACAGTAAACACGTTGTAACTCTCTGGAGGTAACAGAAATTATTTAACCTCTTCACCGGTTACACCGTTAACTCAAGCGGAGTAACTCAGCATATCTCAATAACGTCTATCGGTCGCTAAGTTAAGGGTCGCCACTATCGGTCGCTGTTTTGTGGTCATTCAATGCAGATTTTCGAGTCCGAATGGATTTAAAATCATTTGATGAAATCCGACAATTAAACCGAATACATTGTATCATTCATTTACTTCATCATTTATGTTTATAATACCTCCCCCTTTAACAAAAACCCACTTTTATTATCCATTTCCGTTTTAAGCACGCATGTAATTTTACTAATGGAAATAAGGATGTTCACATTCTATGAAATGTCGGATCCAAATACTCCTCTCGATTACGTTTAATTTCCATAATACATGTATACATGCGGGATGCAAAAACAAGACTTGATCCTGAATCTGCCTGATGGTGTAGTAATTCAAATACTCTGAATTTTGCCTACATTAGTGTTACAATGATTTAAAGCACTAACACGTGTATTACGCAACGGAAACGGGTTTTAGTTTATTTTTAAGTCGAGATCACAAACACGATCCACACGCATTTCAGCTAAAGTTGATCTACTTTGCAGGCGAAAGGAGAAACCTATGGCTGTTCAAACTGTCAGGGGCTATACGTTTGACGCATCAGGCGTACGCCGTTCTATTCGTTTCAAAAAGCTAGAACGAAATCGGCGCCTTTTAAGCAATGAGGTTTGGATATACCGGCGTACCCCGCCTTACTCCGGCCAGCGTCAAACGTATAAGCCCCTCCGCTGAGTCGTTTTCAAAATTGCCTACTATAACAATGTGTCACGTGACACATTGTTAAAACGGTTGCCAAAAGCGCTATACATTTTGTCATTTTAGGAGTTTGAGTGTTGTGGTTTTCTATGGCACTTTACCTGTTCCCTTTGTATGCCATTTTTATAAACGTTCCTTTTCTTTTTAGTGCCATTTTTGCAAACATTCTTTATGTTTTGTGTGTAATTTTTTTTTTAATTCGCAAAATTAAACCAAGCTTTATTCTAGTGTGTATTACTTTGTCAAACAGCTAGGCTAAGTGTATAAAGGGGCACTAACTACAGCTAGTAAATGTCATTTTCCAAACTTAAATAATGTGTTGAACGATCGTAAATAATGAATAAATGCAATTTTAAAAAAACAATAAATTATTAAAGAATGACGCATTTTAGCAAAAATAATTGATTCGTCCTGTAATAACTTGCTTGTACAGCAACAATTAAATAATTAACGGTACTGTAACGTAATTATTTAAAAACTTTACCGGATTAAGAGTTGGATGTACAACTTAAATCTTTAAACTCAGTAATAATACTTGTATACGCCTATTATTTACGCTTTTGAAATTATTGTACCCCAGAAACGAAGTTTGGGTGGGGGGGGGGGTATATAGGTGTCACCCGGTGGTTGGTCGGTCGGTCGGTCAGGCGGTCTGTTACATTTTCCTTGTCCGGAGCATAACTTGAAAACTACTGGTTGGAATTCAATACAACTTCATACAATAGTCAAGTACATTGAGAGGAAGTGCAGTGCACAGGAACCATAACTCTTTCATGACTCATTACAGAGTTATTCCGTTTTGTTACTTTTCCTTGTCCGGAGCATTACTTGAAAACTACTGGTTGAAATTCAACACAAACTCATAAAATGGTCTAGCATAATGAGAGGAAGTGCAGTGTACAAGAACCATAACTCTATCTTGAGTATTTACAGAATTATTGCCCATTTTTACTTTTCCTTGTCGCACAGCATAACTTGAAAACTACTGGTTGGAATTCAATACAACTTCATACAATGGTCCAACACAATGAGAAGAAGTGCAGTGTACAATAACCATAACTCTATCTTGACTAATTACAGAGTTATTGCCAAGAAGAATATCTCTATTTTAGTTGTTTTTTTGCAAGGTATTTTGTTACTACGAACTTCCTCAGTTTATAAAGCAGTCTTTCGGGGGTATTAATCACATTTAGTGATAGCTCTAGTTCAATTTGATATCAGTTGTAGGCAGTGTCTCCTGCAGCTTTTGCTTCAAAGGAAAGAGGAGTTCAAAGGCAGATGCTGGCCTGACTTTGTCTGATGTTTTAAGTGCTTTAATAGCGTACCATAAGAAATAAATATTATCACTGCAGCAGTAAAGATATATTACATCAATTTGCAGACACATTATCCTTTTGCGTGGGTCGTAAAAGAGAAAGACCCTGCAACTGAGGTACTTAACGCTCTTGTGAATATCCCATTTCTCAATCTTTTTATTTCCAAGGATGAAGGTTTTAGAAAATGTCGATTTAGTAGAAATCGTTTCTTTATTTTTCTTCAGTTTTTTAAACATAAAACCGTCTTCAATTTGAAAGTAATGTTCGCCGTTTATAACATTTAAAATCTGCACATACTGTATGCGCGTGCTTTTGTCATTTTAATGTTTCTATGACATGCAGAAGTAATCCAGAAATAATCAAGAGAGTGTGTAATTCCCTTGCAATCGAACAGAAGGTTTCACCTCGTGTATATGCTAGTATGACTGATAAGGTAACGAGGAAGGTCCCGGTCATACTTAAAGTCAACGGCCGGCAGTTAAGCAATACCATTTCAAAGGATAGTTAATCACGATTCCGGAAACAAAGTACTCTGTGATTTCTTTTGAGGGTTTTAAAATGTTACGTGTTTTTATTCCATTCTACATAGCGAAGAACGGATGTGTTCTATCAGGGAAGTATTTTACTATATTGTATCAATCAGTGTGGTGATATAGATATCGTATAGGTCACGGTGTGGTGATATAGATATCGTATAGGTCACGGTGTGGTGATATAGATATCGTATAGGTCACGGTGTGGTGATATAGATACCGTATAGGTCACAGTGTGGTGATATAGATACCGTATAGGTCACAGTGTGGTGATATAGATACCGTATAGGTCACAGTGTGGTGATATAGATACCGTATAGGTCACAGCGTGGTGATATAGATACCGTATAGGTCACAGCGTGGTGATATAGATACCGTATAGGTCACAGCGTGGTGATATAGATACCGTATAGGTCACAGCGTGGTGATATAGATACCGTATAGGTCACAGCGTGGTGATATAGATACCATAGGTCACAGCGTGGTGATATAGATACCGTATAGGTCACAGCGTGGTGATATAGATACCGTATAGGTCACAGCGTGGTGATATAGATACCGTATAGGTCACAGCGTGGTGATATAGATACCGTATAGGTCACAGCGTGGTGATATAGATATCGTATAGGTCACAGCGTGGTGATATAGATATCATATAGGTCACAGTGTGGTGATATAGATATCATATAGGTCACAGTGTGGTGATATATATATATCATATAGGTCACAGTGTGGTGATATATATACCATATAGGTCACAGTGTGGTGATATATATACCATATAGGTCACAGTGTGGTGATATAGATACCATATAGGTCACAGTGTGGTGATATAGATACCATATAGGTCACAGTGTGGTGATATATATACCATATAGGTCACAGTGTGGTGATATAGATATCATATAGGTCACAGTGTGATGATATATATACCATATAGGTCACAGTGTGGTGATATATATACCATATAGGTCACAGTAGGGTGATAAAAGTCTAACGGAACTACGCTTTTGTAGTGACACATGTATATAATATAGCGATCTCTTGCATGAACATGCAACTACACAATAAACCAAATCATAACTTTTATCAATATTATAATTCTGTATTAATTTTATGATAAGTCCGTCACACTTTGTGGTACAACCGAACATTTCTAAGTAACACACCTGGTTTATAAACGTTAGCATAAATTTAAAAGTATCATTGCTTCCTTTGAGTCGATATGGAAAATATATCAACTCCAAGTGATACAACTGTCACTAGCACTTTGTGCTGAGCTTCATGAAAAGATATAAATTGTGTCAATACCCACACAAAACAAAGAAACATCCTCTATTTAGCTACCGGTATAATATTCCCTTGTGTTGTGCTCAATTTTCACGTATATTTGATTATTTCTCTGTTTTATTTCATGACTTGCAGGTGTTATTTTTTGGGGAACAATGTTATAGACATTGAAACAGAATGTCAGATATAATGATTTGTGCAGACACACATCAATTAACATCGATCTTGGCCAGTTGTTCGCTGAATTGACCAGATCTTCGTCATTTCTTGATCATGCTATGCTTCCTTGATTCACTTATCATAATAACTGTATTGACGTGCTGCACTTCATGGACCTGCTTGTCTGTATGGACTTGCTTTGCTTCAAGGACTTTTTTTATAACTTTTTTGCTTACTAGCAACATTTCGTTTCAGTCATCATGTGTATTACGTTTTTTAAACTCGATATTTCTTATTCTCATTAAAGAAGCATTGGGACGCCTTGTCATTATTTTTGTAAACTTGTAATTGAATACAGTCTTTTCAAGATGTTTTTTATCGCATTGAATTATTACAAAATACTGTGTCACGCATCAGTATGATTGCCTTACATTGGAATTTCGTGACAGCTTTCGTGAGCCTCCTATCATGTCGTAAAATAAAAGCTTTAAACGGAGAACACTACTTATTTTGCAATGTTACAAAAAATTTCCATATAACTCTGCACGAAAATGGCGTGTCAATGGATGTCGTAAAAAACACAAGCCGCTTTATTAGGGTATACGCTGTGACACACATATTATTACAATCTTCCAAACCAATATCTTTTCGAATATTGGCATTCCATCTTGTCTGACTAGTAGGTCAAGTGTTAGATGATACACTTTTATAAGTCCATAAACGTCAACCAAACAATTTAGTAACGGGTGGTTGTCTCTGGTGATTGATTGTTACTTTGAAAAACATATATACGACAATAGTACTCATTGGCAAACAATGGCTTTATGTTACCATTTCACAGTGTGATACAAAATGACCGTCGGCAGAAAAACGAAGGAAAGTTTTGAAATAAGACAGTCTGAATGTTTGTCTGAGTTCGCACTGCCTTTAATTGTTTATATTTATTTTGAGTAACAGCCGATGCGATATTTTCGATGGAAACATTTTAAAAAAGGGTAGGTAAAACAGAATCTAATTGAACTTTTGAGAAAACGTCTACTGTATATGGAAATTGTAAAACGTAGCAGAACAGTGTGGTCTATGAGACAGTAAATAATCTGCACTAAAGTTAATAAGACATTTTCTTCTTATTCAGCCTGCAGAGCTAAAGTAATATTTTTATACGATCATAATGTATTTGACAAAAATGTAATTACATGAGGAATATGCAGAGACCTCACATCGGATTTGCCGCTCATCACATAGGTTGCGGGTTCGAGCCCCGCTGGGGTCACGACCGTACCTCCTCATATGATACCAGTACTGGTTTTTCCAAGAAGCGAACTCGAGAGTGACTCGATAGGCTGCAAGCTTTCTTCACAATCGAGCTAAAAGAAATTAGTATAGACTAAAGACTTGATATTAATCAATATGATTTTGAACGCCAGGAACAGCAAAACATGTTGACTAATTTTTCGAAATTGTCAATCATATATACACACAAACAAATTTAACTTATATTCTTGAAGAATCAGAACTCATGTTAATGAATAACAATGTTGACGTCACAATTTATCAAACATTCCGTAAGGTTAATCATTATACGCTTGACCGGATTTTTTCATCAAGAATAAGTTTTCTCAGAAACCTTATTACGGGAGACAATATTTGTCGATTAATTGTGTTTAGCGGACAGCTACTGACATTGCTTACAAATACAATTTACAGGACATATATCTTCTGGTTGACTTCCAGGTTAACCGATTATTTCCGCGTTTATTGCCGTAGAATCCACGCCAGGATGCAAATTTAGGCATACATACCAATAAATTGAATTTCATTTGGTTCAAATAATGATTAATGAAATGTTCGTATTGCTATACAAACTCGCCTTGTTATCAGTTATAATTGTAGTTTTGTGCTCATCCATCTGCATCATATTAAAAGTTTAACATGATGGGTCAAAGTTCAGATAAGCTGCGTAATACTATGTTGACTACCAGTGGTAATATGTCGTAAGAAACCTACGTGTAGTCGGTCTGATCGACACACACACAATTTAATTGTTGGTAAGGAAAACTAATAACTCTTCCTGTAGATCAATTACATTAAGTTACCGCTTGAAGTTCAAGGACCACACTGACAAGTAGCTCTTATTTTTACAAAGAAAGATGACTTACCGGCGGAAATTTATTTGTACCAAATATATACAAAACTTTGGTTTTCAGATCGATGTCTATGTTTGAAATATAGGGAATAATTATTTTCAGTGATATTAACAAAATCGAAAAGGCTTCCTGACAAATCTTTTTCGTTAAAATACAACTCGAATACAAAAGAAATGAATATGTCAACATTGTTAAAGAGTGGATAAAACATGGTTCTATCATCATCCTATCACGATATTTATTTTATATTATCCGTAAATTCAAAAAGGTCCTAGGACATTAAAGCTCAAAATGACCATCATAATGCAAAACGAGATATTACTGGTTAATACTGCTAGAAAATTGAACCAAAGTTATAAGAAAATGTGACTCTATATTCCATTTTAACCCCAAATTCTGTAAAAAGTATTTGTTACTCAAAATTGAAAATCCTCCCTTTTTGTCATTAAGTTCCATCTCTTCATGAAAGAAACATTTGGTTTGACATAATTGTTCATATTTTCAAAACATGCAAGTGTTCTGACTTGACCATAGTCAATATGGCTATTTTGAAGGGCAAGATTAATCATAAAGACTTCAAAGATTGATAACGCTAAATTTAATCAATCATTCTTTCATTCCTTTAAAACAAAAATCCAAAGCGTCTCGGAACATCACTGTAATAGAATGGAAAACGGTATGACATTCTTTGGAGTTCTTTATAGTAATGCGTACATATATATGACGTTGGTAATAAGTCAGTAATAATTGTTGCCGTAAGGTCAGTACAAAAACATCTGTCATTGTCATCAGTGGTGTCTTAACGTCTTTGCTCTGGTCTCGAGAAGCTTTTCCTCCCCAGTTTGTAGTTACAATACAAAATCATAAGGGAATTGTAAACACTGATACATGTAGGTATATTTGATATGTTATTACAAATGGACTCATCCTTTTGTAGGTCTTACAATAATTGGGATAGGTCCAAGCCCTACAATGTATGACTTGGAATTGACCGACATACCTGTACTTTCGATATTATGTAGATCAAACTCACTCATTAGACATCTGGTTTGCGACAGATATGTGAAAGTCCTATGCGGCTATGATGTCAACAACCATTGACGAGAACGGCTCTTGAATACGTTATTTCGTTGGTAATTTTTATCTGTTCATATATCTGTAACAGAAAGCTTTACGAGGTCACTGATACACGAACTGGTATACTATCTGACGACAATTGCTTTGATAGATGAAATATAATATGTTTAGGTAGAGTTACAGTTATTGATGTTATACATCGCGATATTAAAAGTTAGTTCCATATTAATCATATTTATTTAATAACATTAGATAAACTTGAGCATATCACGTACCATTAAATTAAATATTTTACGTTTTAAAAAAAACCATAACTTTTTATCAATTTTGATTACAGTTCCTATATCCGTTTTCAATTACAAATTTCTAAAAACTAAATGATAAACAAGAAGGCTATGATGGCCCTATATCGCTCACCTAACTACCTTGGCTCTAACACAAGGGGTCATGATTCGGAAATAATTTGTAGAGGTCTACAACACAATGCTAAGCAATAATCCAAATATCTATTCTCTGCCTATCGGCCTTGTGGTTGTTCAAAGTTTTCCCTATATAAGCCTATATTAAATCAAGTGACCTCCCCCACTCCCGGGGAGGGTTGATTGCGACCAGGGGGTCATGATTTGAGCAATCTTAGTAGAGGTCCACTAGGCATGTCTACATGCTAATTATCTAATCTCTAGGCCTTGTAGTTTCAGAGAAGATTTTTTTAAAGTTTTTTTATATAAGCCAATGTTAAACCAAGTGACACCCGGGTGGGGTCAATTTTGATCCGGAGGTCATAATTTAAACAATCTTGGTAGAGGTCCACTAGCAAATGCCACATGCTAAATATCTTGCCTCTAGGCCTTGTGGTTCCAGAGAAGATTTTTTAAGTTCCTATTTGTTGCCATAGCAACCAGAGTTCTGCATGGAATGGAATTCTTTGAACAAATTTGATTAAAATTCAGCAAGAAACATCCCTGCAAAGTTTCATCAACATTGTCCCAGTGGTTTCAGAGTAGATGTCGTTTGAAGGAAATGGTGGACGGACGGACGGACGACGTACGACGTGTAACATACCCCGGACGGTGAGTGATCCTACACAAATGTAATAGCTCACGCTGTCTGAACTGAGGATTGTTGCTTCTTTTCCGTTTCACATGTAACAGAATTAATAAAATGTTGTAATTGGTAAACCAAACAGTTAGATATACAATTTATTTTACAATCATTTAAACACGGATACTTCTATTGTAATTTGGTGTTTTATATTAACAGACCAAAGACATGCATGATTATTACGTTTACGACTTAAGTTTACAACACTTTTAATGTATTTTTGAACGATGCGCACTGTTTTGGATTTTTTCAGCTCGATATTGAAATCATTGTTTGTTTTGTGCCTTTGCAAAAATGTTGTACTTTGATCTTTGTACAATATTAGGGTTTATATATTGTAGTATCTTACAAATTATAGTTTTCATATTAATTTTATTATCTTTTTTTCTGATATTGCGACATGATATAACATAAGGTTCACATTTCACAAATATAGCAACGTTTCCTCAATTACCCAACGTGATACCATTAAGAATAATTATAAATACTGAAAACTTAAACGCAATGTAAGTAAATGATAAGATTTTAAATGATTTGCATGTCACTATTTAGAATTTGATATTGGTTTGCCTGAGATTTGAGATCCTAGGACTTTAACAAGCTTAAGAGTTTAAAATTTCAGTGAATTCTTATGGGCTCCCTTAAGAGTATTTTATCTTAAAGCCTTCGGTTTGTATTTCTTAACTGAACGGATTCAATAACACGTTTCTTTTTAATCATCATATTTCGATGATTAAATTATACGAAGACTGTTGTTGCTAATCACGACAAACGACATGTAAGTAGAGAAATAAGCAGTTTCATAATTTGTATACTGTGCATAGCTGTTAGCAATGAAACTAAAAAATACATACAATACAGGAAACAACTTTCTGAAACTTTGAAAGTCCTAGGATTGTTCAATTAAGTAAACTCGTATAGTAAAATAAATTGACTGACAGGATAATGATAGAACCATGTTCTATTCACTCTAAAACAATGTTGGCATGTTCCTATCTTATGTATTCAAGTCGTTTTATCAATGGAATTAGCTGTCAGAAAGCCTTTCATATTTTTGCAATACCATTGGAAATACACTAATCTGTATTTCTAACATGTACGTTTATTCAAAACGCAAAGATATTAATGTTTTTTAATACAAATAAAGGTCATTTCTGTCAGTAAGACATCTTTCTTGATTATATGAGAGCTGCTTGTCAATGTCATCCTGGAAATTTAAGGAGCGGTATGGTAGTTACATTGTACATGTAATAGGCAGGCAACAAGACATGTTCTTTGCAAATAAGAATACTTGTTTTGTTTCCTTAATTTCCTGTAATAATACTTCTTAACAAAACAATTTATTTTACAAAGAATTTTCAATTTTAACAGAAATTGGAATTTGACGTAAAAGAAAATTGTGATATCCTAGGGCGGTATTCACTATTTTGTCTTTAAATGCGACTTTACAACTATACTAAAGTATCAAACAAATTCACAAATCGTAAAACCTGTACCTAATGTCTGATTTGAAATTTCCAAATTAAAATTTTCCTTGGTATTTTGGAAAATCTGTACTAACAATTTTGCCTCATGAATATATATTAAAAGTATTTCCTTATTGCGTCTTACAAGAGATTTTTCGTATGACGGGACTAACTAGTAGAATCTAAAACAAATCAGTGTTCCCTTATAAAGTTAACTGTCTGGAATTAAAATATTGCAACTGTATAAATAATCCTTTCGACACTTGTAGCGTAATAAAATTTATACGTGGTACTGAACTCTTTGATACCAAATTATTAATGCTGACTGAATATGGATTAAATGTTCTTCATAGAATTATGATGAGCTGTTATGGTTGAAATATATTAAGGTTTACTTTAACAATTGCGTTTATGTTGGTACATGTATTAAGAATGTAGTTAATGGAAATGTCAATGTTCAGCTCTTTGATTCATGGTCAGCACCGCATACCCACTGCGCAATCAGGGACTATGGCGGCACCCTAATTTAAGGCGGATACATGTAGGTCAAATCAGAAAACTTCATCTATTAATAAACGATTTAAAAATCATCCTTATTTTTGTACTATTCAGTACACATTGTATAGTTAAACGTAACAAATGAGCCTGCTCAAATGAATGCGATGTAAATGATTCCAAACAAAGGTTTTTAATAAAATTTAAGGAAGCGGAGGTCAATATTATGGCAATATGCGAATTTTACAAATGGAGCATCAATTCCTCTCTGACAGATTTTCAATGTTATACTATTATTAATATAATGGAGAAAAATGATGAGCTTCAGCCGTCTAGATTTTCAAATAACCAGATCTGAAAGCAGTCATTCACGTACGTTTATAGTCTTTATTTGAATCTTAATTTTACATGCTCATTATCCTTACTTATCTGATGTAAATGAACTTCACGATGTTTGACATCGGAAATTTGAAATTGCATCATGTATAAATTAAAGGCAAATGAAAAATATCAGTTAGGGTGGTTCATTATTGGCTGAATACCTTAATACATGTAGCAGTTACTTGAAATAGGTAATTTTAATTGCGGCTGCGGAATTACCCTTCAGGGAATTTTACGCATAAAAAGATAAAAGCTATACATTTTATAATATACCTTTAAATATTCTGTCAAAAATACAGCCATTATTCAACCATCCAATACGACCTGACAGAAAACAAATACGTATTGTATGTACGTGCAACACGACCAGTGCCATTATTTGTAAGAGTGCATACAATTGGCCGTAAAATACACATGACGTTAATAACGTCGCTTTTGACTGGGTCTTTACTACTTGTTTATACGATGACGTCAATATAATGACGTCGCACACTATATACACTTCGCGCTAAAAAGAGTTTTTCTTCAATTTTAAGCTTAAAATGTCATTTTAATTTAGTCTTTTCGCGTAAACAAGTGTCAAATGTTATATAGTAAAAGGGTCATTAGTAAAGTAACGTGATCCATAAGCCGGATTGGCTCTCGTCGAGGTCGGATCAAACTCGTGCTACACACTCGTATGATCGGGCGCACGACTCGAGCAAATCCGGCATGCTGGATCACGTTACTATACTAATAACCCTATTGTATCATATTAAGATACTGTTTGATTAACTGAATTTTAGGAAACAGAAATGAAATGAAGTATTATGCATGCCCGTGAACTATGAGGTGTTTTGTATGCAATAGGGACAGTGCTACATTTTGTAATAGTTATTCGTTAGTTTTAGAGGTTGAATTGGACCAGATTGTGGAAAAGCCCAAAATAGCAACAGTGAAAATGCATTTAATCCTATAATCACATGCCTTCTGACTTAAACGAGGATTTCATACGTATATTACACAATTTGGCGTCCTTTCACTGGTAAAACAGTTATTTGATAAGCTAAGCCAACGGAACTGTAATTCTAACCTGACCTGTTCTAGTTTTCCTTATTTAGGCAAACACGGAACTATGTCATATAGCAATATCCGTAAATACGCACTTACAGTACAACTACGTTTTCTGTTTTCAATCGGCAACTCGTGTGGCACACATCCAATTCCATTGCATGTTTGTAAGTAACAATTAAATGTTTCTACGCGTTTAACTTAGCGCGGGCTACGTTTTTAAAGAAAATATCGCATTAGAATGGATTCCATATCGTTGATTAACAGTTAGTTGTTTGGATGCCAAAAAAATAAATTACTCATGCTACGCACTTGTCATTTTATTACAAATGCTTTTGAAAATCCAAAAATAACCATTTTTGCGTAGCAGTTCCATTACATCAAATCACCAACATCTTGAAAATTGCTATGTTGATTTTCACTTGTGTTGTTGATTTACATTTTTATGTTTTCTTTTAGCATATTGAAGACATATAAATTGTTCAAAAGAAACTGCGAGGGAGCAGTTTTAACCGTTGATTACATTTATATACACTTGTCAGTATATTCTCAGGAAATGGTGGTTCCACACCAAGTAATTTACGTAAGTTAGTTCTCAAATGAGTGACGGACTTGCATTTATTATACATGTACGTCACGTTTGTTTTCTTTAACCATTTCTACTCATTAACAAGTAGACATCAATAAGTATTCTTTAACGACTATAAGACGTGAAAATAACTTACTCAGCTGAGCAATGAATTATGTTTATTTTTGTGAAACTGGGGCCTGATAGTATATTGAAATCACGGATAACATACAGAAATACATTTAGTATTTTTCAAATTAATATCCAATGCTGTAAGTTTGCCTTAAATACACTGTAATGCAATGTAAAACGTGTTTTATGTACATCATTCCTTATTGTAAGTATCATTAATTCTGAATAAACGATAATGTTTTTAGATTAAGGTGAATCATATTGATCATGCATGGTAGCAGTTTTATCATAAGTTTCACAAAGCCACCTGGTCCCCATGGGATAATCGTACCTTATCGGATAATGTTATTTTAATAATGATGTTTGTGTGTCACGAATACGGTCATATTTAACCGGTAATGCTGACAACGCCAGATGCTATTATGAAAACTAAATGAGGATTTCAAAGAAAGTTAATATCTGTTATTGACGTGTGTGAAAAGCCTTCACAGCACTTTAAATTGAAATAATTTCAAATTAATACTGAAAGCCTTTTTTATATATTCCGCTCACGCACTTTTATTTTAAGCACGTCCTCTTTAGTTTCGTTTTTATCTCAAACAGATGCTTTCGTTCAAATAATCACACTGAATAATGCTATAAGACATTTTCAGTTTTGTAAATGATCCTGTTCATGATGGCAAATAATAATTGAACTGTAACATAAAAGACACACTGCATTTCATAGATCGTTACAAGAACATTTATTAGAAATCATGTTGATTGGGTTTGCTTTTTACATTCATTGTAACATTACAAAATTGGAGAACAATGAATTATCGGCTTACATGTACATGTACTTTCCAGCTAATTAGTTTCTTTAAAAGATCTATGCGAAATCTAGTGATGTTTTGCTATAACCTCCGGCGGGAGGGCTCTCTAACTGTTTGAGATTATTTGTTGTATAAGCACTAACTAAAGATAAAACCTTTCTATCATTTGAAGCTTATTTCATAACATGTAAAATAAATGTGAAACATAGATTCCGTTAAAGACTGCACAGTTACATTTTTGTATCGTAAAAAGTCCGATCAAATTGTCGATCAACCATAAACGTAGCTGACAAAGTCAGTTACATGTATGTCCCGGACATATTTGAGTAATTACATCGACGTTTGACCTTAATTAGGTGCAAACATTACATGTTGTATCATTGCTGAGAGTAAGAGACAATTCAAAAATAGAACAGGAGTAAACTAGAGTTATCACTAAATGTGATTAATACCCCCGAAAGACTGCTTTATAAACTGAGGAAAGTCGTAGTAACAGAATACCTTGCAAAAACAACCCACTAAAATAGAGATATTGTTCTTCGCAATAACTCTGTAATTAGTCAAGATAGAGTTATGGTTATTGTACACTGCACTTCCTCTCATTGTGCTGGACCATTGTATGAAGTTGTATTGCATTCCAAACAATAGTTTTCAAGTTATGCTCTGCGACAAGGAAAAGTAACAAAGGGCAATAACTCTGAGGAGTCAAGAAAGAGTTATGGTTCTTGTTTACTGCACTTCCTCTCAATGTACTTGACCATTGTATGAAGTTGTATTGAATTCCAACCAGTAATTTTCAAGTTATGCTCCGGACAAGGAAAAGTAACAAAGGGCAATAACTCTGTAATTACTAAAGATAGAGTTATGGTTCTTGTGCACTGCACTTTCTCTCATGGTTCTTGACCATTGTATGAAGTTGTATTGAATTCCAACTAGTAGTTTTCAAGTTATGCTCCGGACAAGGAAAAATGCAACAGACCGCCCGACAGATAAAGGTACCTAACTGCTCAACTAAAAATCCAAACGAAACGTGCTGACTGATTAATGCATACTAAATTTTGGAATCAATCGCATCTTTGAAGTTTTCTGGAAAATAGACAAAATGTACTTGAAATGAAGAATTTCGGAAAGACAGTTGCTATTCTGAAAGCGCCATGCCTTCCCATAAATCGGAAACATAATAAAAGGTGTAACAAAACACAGATATACATCAAAATGACGACACAAGTGCATGCAAAACAAAATAATCTTTGAAGAATTTCATGAAATTTTTATTATCGAATTAATTCATTGCGAATGGTGTCCATATTTTGCCATTCAGTATGTAAGTGTTTGAATTTTAAAGTTTTAAATGAACACCCGTTTCGATGTTAACAGTCCTGCTCAATTTGACAGATGGATCAATTCGTTTTAAGAATTTAGCAAGGAACATGTATGTGTCGACATGATACAGCAATATTTACAGGAAGTGAAAATCGCTGATCTTGCCAAAATCAGTAAGTGCATACATGTATCTGTGCCTTGGTTTTATCTTATTTTTGAAGACATGAATATAAACACTAATTATTGTGAATAAATAAAAAGTCTTCTAAACACAACAATGTGGTTATCTGCTCATGTGAGTGTTTTGAGTGCCCACTTTCAAATTTGTAAACCAAAACGTTTATGTCCGTGTATGATTTGTCTGTTATTATGTCCCTTTCTTATACCAATTGATTTGTACGACTTGTGCAGTACTCACCCACCTTAGATCAAGTGTTGGTGCAGTATTTAAACTACTCTGCACTGAATGAAATTACAAACTAAGCATTCAGGTACCTTAGATCAAGTCTTGGTGCAGTATTTAAACTACTCTGCACTGAATGAAATGACAAAATTAGCATTCACCTACCTTAGATCAAGTGTTGGTAGTTTTCTGCGTCTTCTTATGAATATATGCAAATTTCTATGTCCTTGCAACGAGAAAGTGAAACTATGTTTATGAAATTATATCAGTTAATGATATTCAAATAGTAACAATCTTTCTGTTATTCCAGTCACAGGTATTTAACATCAGGTTCCTTTTTGGAAAAAAATTATTGCGCCTGTTTTTTATAAGAATTGGTCACAAATAATTTTGCCTGTTGTATATTAAAAACGGTCATAGTCTTATCTCCAGAAACAATCCCAAATATTTCTCTGGTAATTAAATGATGTGCTTATATCGTATTTTAGATGAAATATGCTCAATGTCACAGTGTACATACAGCGAGTATGCAACGGGCTCTGCGACACTTCACTCTACTTCTTTCGTAATGACTGGAGAATTGATATCGTTGTCAACGAGTCGCGTTAAATTGGCTTCTAACGGGAAACAAGTGACATCTTCGTCCTCCCTTATTTGCAAAATGCCACTGCACATTTTGGAAGTGCTTGTTTGAGTGTTGTGCTTTAAGTTAAATTTTCACCAGATATGCGTTTGTTGTCACAGACAAACTCTGTGTAGGTACATGAACAATTTACTTAATTCGTTTTGTTTTGAATCGCTAAAAGGGTTCTGTTTCTGGTATTATTGTAATTCATTTTTTTTTCTTTGCATACTGGTTTTAATGGTTACTCCCGATATCTAGCAGATTATATTCTCCAAACATAGATTATGTCTTCCATGAACGCATAATGATATATAAATACAATTTCAAAAACGAACCTATAGCGAAAGGTGCCTCATTTCACCACAATCAATAAATATAGAGGCTTTCTGTAATAAATCACATCCGGTCATTAATTGTACAACAACAACTCTACAAATGTACATAGAGTATTGAATGGTTTACGGTACTACAGTATATTTTAAACCGCTGATTTTATCGTGCATAGCTTAAACTTTTAAGTTAAGTTACAATACTTCTAAAGATTCTATTATTTATGTTTCGGAGGTTATTTAGTTAATATCAGTTATAGGGTGTGTCCTTTTAAGTTTTAAAAAAAAGTATTTTATCAAGGTTTTCAATAATGATCTTTATGCTTAGCAATATTGTCACAATATTTTTGAAACCGATCTTATTACCAGTATTATGCTTAAACTATTAAATGCAACCAGTACTTAGATTTTTAGCTCACCTGAGCTGTAGGTGGATCGATGAATGTCCGTCGTCCGTCCACACTTAGTTCGTTAACACTCTAGTGGTCACATTTTTGCCTCAATTGTCACGAAACTTGGTCAGGATGTTTGTCCCAGTAATTACTCGGACGACTTCGAATATGGGTCATCTCGGATGATAAACTAGGTCACATGACCCAAAAATAGAAAAATCTTGTTAAGACTCTAGAGGCTTCTGTTTCACTCCAAATATCCTGGCTATTTGTCAGAAAGGTTGTTTGGTTGATTTCTAGCTCAAGTTTTAATATGGGTCACCTGGGGTCAAAAACTAGGTCACACAGCCCAAATATGGAAAAACCTTGTTAACACTCTAGAGGTAACATTTTCAGCCCAGATATCCTGGAAATTTTTCAAAAAGGTTGTTAAGATGATTTCTAGCTCAAGTCCGAATATGGGTCATCTGGGGTCAAAAACTGGGGAGCTTATACCGGTTTTTGGTGCGCCCCCCCCCCCCCTCAACACAGCCTGAATATGAAACTTGACCTCCTCCTCCCCCCCCCCCCCCCCCCCCCCCCCCCCCCCCCCCCCCCCCCCCCCCCCCCCCCCCCCCCCCCCCCCCCCCGTGGAAAAACCTTGTTAACACTCTAGAGGTAACATTTTCAGCCCAGATATCCTTGAAATTTGTCAGAAAGGTTGTTTTGATGATATCTAGCTCATGATCGAATATTGGTCATCTGGGGTCAAAAACTAGGTCACAGAGCTCAAATATGGAAAAGCCTTGTTGACACTCTAGAGGTAACATTTTCAGTCCAAATGTCCTCGGGTGAGCGATAAAGGGCCATCATGGCCCTCTTGTTTTATATTGAGATATACTGACGTGCGCTGTTGGCAAGTCTATTTCTTTAAGAGACATGTAATAGCGTAAAATAGTTTTTTTTCAGAATTTTCATCTCAAAAGCTTTCAACTTATAACTTGATTAAACGACATTTTTTTTGTTTGCCTCGGATATTTGAAGAAGACTCTAGGCCCAAATGGGCTGCCTCGATAATAGACGTATTGGCTCACTTTGTATATGTCGATCATAAGCCGTTACAACTGAGGCAGTGTGTGAGCAAACAAATTTAGCAGCGTTAAAAAGCTCCTTTATAATCAGAAGTAGGATACAAATAGAATTAATGTGTTACAATGGCCATTAAATCACTTGATTATAGGCATACCGTAAATATATTTGTTTTGAACTTCGACATAAAACATTTGTCAGATTGATCACATGATATGTATTCTAAAACGGAGTATTTATGTTTGTGTGAGCCAGATATCAATCAGTCAGTCAAGCAATCGCCAGTTACACATGTAATTAATTATATGACCTAAAATTGATGTTCCGTTCATTTATCGAGTGTTTCTTACC
Organism: Saxidomus purpurata; assembly: GCA_022818135.1. Taxonomy (NCBI): domain Eukaryota; kingdom Metazoa; phylum Mollusca; class Bivalvia; order Venerida; family Veneridae; genus Saxidomus; species Saxidomus purpurata. The sequence continues at coordinate 25,017,790 of JAFMSR010000004.1, read as the reverse complement.
GGACAAAACGTAAGGGTTTGTGCAGTTTGCACCGCTTAATAAATCTTCGCAATAATGTTGCCACAAAATGCAATGAAAATGCTTTCCGAAAGCTTATCAAATTTATATAGTTTTGAGATTTAAGAGACTACCCCTGCATTTAGCAGATTATTTCTCCGAAACATAAACAATGTGTTAAATGAACGCAATATAATTAATAAACACATTATTAAAGAACAATATACCTCGACAAATGCCCAATTTTAGCAAAAAATATCACCACATAGGCCTTCTGTAATAAATGCTATTCACCCTTTTATTGTACAACAACAACTTAGCATAGAATATTGAACGGTTTACGGTACCGCAATATTCTTAAATGCTGATTTTACCGATACTGACTGAAATTTATAGCTTAAGCTTTCATGTAAAGTAATGATACTTGCAAATATTCTATTATTTATGTTTTTAAAGTTATTTAGTTTAAAACCATTTATAGTGTCCTTTTAAGAAACGTGTTATGATATAATACGACAACAACAACACGTCAACAACAACAGCATTTAATTATATAAAATAAAGCTAAATGACACCCTGTGCGGGGTCAGTTTTGATCCGGGATTCATAATTTGAACAATCTTGGTAGAGGTCCACTAGCCAATGCCAAATATCTAAGCCGTAGGCCTTCTGGTTTCAGAGAAGAAGATTTTATAAAGTTTTTCCTATATAAACCTATGTGAAACTAAGTGACCCCCTGTGTGGGGTCAATTTTGGTCGGTAGAGGTCTACTAGCCAATGCTACATGCCAAATATCTAAGCTCTAGGCCTTGTGGATTCAGAGAAGAAGATTTTTAAAGCTTGGTCTATATAAGCGTGACCCCCAGTGCGGGTTCAATTTTGAACCGGGGGTCATAATTTGAACAATCTTGGTGGAGGTCTACTAGACAATGCTACATGCCAAACATCCAAGCTTTAGGCTTTGTGGTTTCAGAGAAAAAGATGTTTTTATATTTTTCCTATATAAACCTATGCAAAACTAAGTGACCACCCGCGCGGGGTCAATTTTGACCCGGGGGTCATAATTTGAACATTCTTTATAGACGTCCACTAGACAATCCTACATGCCAAATATTTTAGCTCTATGCCTTGTGGTTTTAGAGAAAAAGATTGTTAAATGTTTTCCTATTTGTTGCCATAGCAACCAGAGTTGAAATTCTTTGAACAATTTTGGTAGAGCTTCATGCAAGGAGCATTCCTGCATAGTTTTATCAACATTGACCTAGTGGTTTCAGAGATGTCATTTGAATAAAAATGTTGACGGACGACGGACAATCAGAAAGAAAAGCCTACCCTGGCGTAGCCAGGTGAGATAAAAATCAAAGGCATTTCATATACTGACAGAATTCTAAAACCAACGAAGACGGAATGATATTAAACGTAAGTCTGAAGGTGTTAATTAACTTAGTAGTAAGAGGATGAACGGTGTTACAAATTAACTTAGTAGTAAGAGGATGAACGGTGTTACAATGTACCGCTGGCTTGTAATTCGACTGTTTCTGAACGTGTGACTACGTACTCTTGTTGGTACATGTAAAATAAATGTTCACAGTCGGCCAGAGACGACCACATTCCCGTAAGGTAAAGTAAAACTAAATAAAACCATATTTAATAGTAATGGATGTATGACTAAATTCATGTCAAAAAGTGATCTACGTATGATGATATCAGAACCTGGCATGTTTTGTTTGTAAATCTTCGAGACGGAACATGATCTACGGCATGCGCATCGTCTATTGATAGTATAGCTTCCCGTTACGATTTTTTGGTTGCTGAGAAATACCGCAGACAACAATAATAATTAAATAATCAGGGGGTCCCTTACTCGGTCGAAATGCATCGAAGTGAAATATGCCTTGCGACGTGCGCATATCCTTTGGACAGAAAATCTTGCCGTGCTGTGGGGTTCGTTTTGGGGAGGCTGCGTTTTTGGTACATGTACGTGGCATTCCCTGTTTGATATTATTTTTGTTTTTTTGTTGAATGCTCAGAAATAGCACGGACTAGAAAAGTGGACGGATGGACACAAGGACGAAATGGCAGGGATCATTAACTGTATTCCCTCGATTTTCAGCGAGGGGTAATTATTGCAAGGAAAACGTGTAATCCAGAGCCTTATTACGGTCTATATCGCTGTACTGCATTTCTGTTGAAACAGATTTAGTATTGCATCCAATTTGAATTCACCTATAAACGAAAATTTGTATTTTCTTGCGTTTGTTTTAGTTAACAGGGAAAAAGAAAGAAATGAAGCCGATTAGCTATATTGATTTTGAATTAAAAAACAGAACGCCTTGATTTTTTGTTGTTCAGGTTGAAAGGTCATTTTGTAAAGATGGCGCTCTTATTACAAACGTATAACTATGGCAACTGAACGGGAGATCAGGAACGGGTAGACTTCATGTTTTGCATGTATCTTCGTTTCTGCTAAGCCTTGAACGAACTGAACCTTGAAATAGTACAAACTGTTATTTTGTATCACTTTTTTTTTTGTTTATTTTCAAATACAAAAATGTGTTTTAAAGATTACTATGCATAGAAAACAGAAAACAAAATCACTTTGCCATTTCCTGAGATGTTATAAAAAGTAATGTAGAAAAAAAAAAAGCATCAAAGTTCGGCACTGAACTAAAAAGATCAATGAAAAATATTAAATATTCATAGAATTTAAATTTATTCCACAGAAAGCTGGCACCGTGTTCGTCTAACTTCCATTTTATGTTCATTTCAATTCTTTTACCTCTTGACAGAAGTGTTTAAATCATTGTAATAAAAATCTTAAAGTCTCGAAAAGATTTAGAATTAAAACTTTGATTGTATTTGGAAACGAGGGAACTTGGGAGTGTTTTAATGACTGTTAGCCTTGCGTGATAATTGTATGCAGGGGTAGTATACATAAAACATTAATAGAAATGGGGGATTTATCGAGTAATTTGTGCAAAACTGTGGATTTGGCTATTAAGGATTGAAAAAAAGAACAAGTAAAAAGTTTCATCTTCATACAGGCTTGACACGTTGTTGCCGACCGTGCCCTGCACTATGGGTTCACATCCACAACCTATTGTGCGAGATTGACTTTATGCACAACAAAAAAAAAAAAATCAAACAGGAAATACCCCCAACAAAACCCCCCACCCCCAAAGCCCCACAGCACCCAAAAAAAAAAACAAAAAAAAAAAAAAGGAAGGGGGATGGAAGGAAAGGTTTATGGTGCGCCCCACCTCACCACCCCCACCATATCCAGAAGTCAGTCAAATAGAAATGTTCTGTTAATTTTCACTCCAATGGAAACAAAAGATTGTACAAACTGGATTAAAACATCGTCAGATGTGAAACAGTTTTTAAATGTTGCGGATATTGGTCATATTGACATAAGAAAAATTAGTGTTTTAATATGTTATGTACAGTCAGACCTGTGAACAAAGACCATCGTAGGGAAGCTACAAGTGTAGTCTTTGTTCACGGGTGGTCTTTATTAACAGGTGTTTCTATTATATATTAATAATGAACTGTGATATCACTGTTGGTCCTTATTCGCAGGGTGGTCTTTATTTGGAGGTGGTCTTTAGCACAGGTTTGACTGTATTCCCAAACACAAACGATTTGCAGAAGTTAATATGTATATCCTCTTGTGTCAATATGCCTTTGAGAAATGTGCGAAAAGTTTCAGCTATGCATTCCCAGTCATTATCGGTTGAATCATCGGTTTGAAATATATTGCAGTACCGTAAACCGTTCAATAATCTATGTAGAGTTGTTGTACAATTAATGGGTGGATGCGATTTATTGCAAAAAGCCGTTATATTGATTAATTGTGGTAAAATGAGGCATTTTTCGCCATAGGTTTTTATTTGAAATTGTATTTATTAATCATTTCACGTTTATTGAACACAAACTGTAATCTAAGTTTCGAGAAATCAAGATAATCTGCTAGAAGTAGGCCTTTAAATATCCAGTTAGTTGAACTGGAGACTGCAGGCATATCAAATCGATTTATTATGAATGTTTGCTTACCAAATCAAATATGTGTTTCAAATCAGTCATTGACAAACAGTATCGTTGTCTTTCTGACTAAACTACTTACTTCGCGTTAATTTGTGTTTCATTCCACCTAAGTATAATGATTGGGAATGCGCAATATGGTCTATCAGAATACAAAATTGACTTCTGCGTATAAAATATTCAAAGTTTAACAAAAGCTATTTTTGAAATTCCCGTTTTAAAAGCTCTTTTTGTGAAAGAGTTTTCAAATCAAACAAACATTCGAATCTAAGTTAGGTTTCTAATGCTATAAAGAGAACTTTAATAAATACAAGACCAAACGTCACGAAGATGACAATTCAGCATTAAATGGTTACTTTTACTTTAATTATCTTCATATTTATTTCCCAAAGGTATTTGTCGTTTTAGAAGAATTGATAGAACAGTTTAATTTGCAATTAAATATTAAGGTAATTCACTTAAACTTTTAATTCAGTCCTGTCGGAATGTATTTTCATTAACATCGCAATTTTTTTGCACACTCCCAGTTTCAAAATAATACTTTGGTAAACTGCCGTTTTGATTTTACCTATTTCATTATGTTGTATTTATAAATTCTATGTTTACCATGTCTTTATCTTTTGTCTGTAATGTTCATATGTTGGCATATTGGTGCTAGATGTACTGTGCATGTAAGGTTATATCGAAAAATAAAACGTAAGTCCGTTGTAAAAATGTTTTCAGACATGTGTTGTCATGTAAGTGTACGCTATGTTCATGTATAATGTATGTGGTAATGACACTTTTATATACCCCCCCCCCCCCCTCTCTCTCTCTCTCTCTCTCATCGTGTCTCGAGAGCGATTAATGTAGTATGTACAAGTTTAGAAACCATACAGTATTATTTTCATCGTCGACTGAACGAATGACGAAAATCAGTACAGAAAATATGTTTTAAGAACGTCTCAAAATCTAAATATGTACAGACTGTGTTTATCCGTGTTTTTCTGTTGATTTTTTTTTTTCATGGTACAATACATATCTTGTGCGACATTATTTACTTTGCACTGAATAGGTAGTGAGTATATTGACCATGCTTTATACAATATTTTATAAATATTCACCTTGAAAAAGAAGGCTTGGAATTATTCTATATACATCAGTGCATGATGGAAATTCTATCTCTTTGTAATAATGCATTCAATTTGTATTTCTGCACCTACGATACCAGGTAATTTCGTCACTTTTCGTGGTCTAGCGGTAAGAGCCGCTAACTTGAACTCACTATGATAACCTTACAGAGATTGAGAGTCATGGGTTCGATCCTGGAACCAACCATTTTAGAAAGAAAGTGTTACTGGTATAGTCAGGTAAACTGCCTGCCTGTTAGAATAGGTAGTTGGTAAAATGTTGATGTCTAACTCCGAGTGGAATCGAACCTGCGTCCAAAAGATCAATTACACACTCTCTAATGTCGTTTGCTCCCGTTATTGAAAACTTTCATGCGGCTAATTAAGATATTTCATGTAACAGAACATATATATTTCTAACGTGTTTCTTAACTGCATTTAAAATGACTGCAAGTACATTGTATATTTAAACAAGTGACTTGTTATTTGTATCAATAACCCTTTATCAACACTTGTCACACAACATTTTCTAGTAAGGAGTCTTTTAACTTCTATTTGTCATGTACAGAGAATTGTCATAACCTTCGCCACAGGTTTTCAATCTGCTTTATCGTATGTTATATTCGTTCAATGTAGAATGTGCCCATATGCACGAGACAAGCGGGAATTGTTATCTTAGAATTATCAATTCGTAGATGAAGTTCCTAAATTGAGATTTATATGGTTCGTCTGTTAAACATATTTCGATTTCAGCTGATCCATGTACCTAGCCATGAATGAAATTATTCGAGCAAATATTAATGAACATTACGTCGGTGAAACCCAAAACCGCGTACTAAATGTATTTCAATGACTTTTCAGTAAAGCGAAAAAACTGTCTTAATTTGTTCTTATCTTTCCTATTAAAGTGACAATTAGGACTTGAACACAAATGATCTTTCTTTCTCATCTGTAGTAAACCTTTGCAGGAAATGAGCACCATTTGCGCCGTTATAAGACTTACGAGAATTTCTATCATAATTTCTGTAACATAAAATGATAAACATGATATACAATGCTGTTTAAACAAATATTTTATAAACAAGCGTCGTCATGCGCTGAGTTTATATAATAGCTTTAAGTGATATAGAAATTGTACATCTGGTGATTCCGTGAGTTCTGTCAGTTCTATTTAATTATTTTCTAAAGACTGGCAATATCAGACTGATGAACGGCCTTGCAAAACAACCTGATTCAATGATAAGAACTAGATAATAACATCAGGAAATACCAAAATTGAGAACAGTAACTTTATATAAGAATCAAATACTGGAATCACTTAAAGGGGCACTCCCTACATCTAGCAGATTATGTTCTCGAAACATAGCTTCTGGGTGCTGTGGGGTTCGTTTTGGGGAGGCTGCGTTTTTGGTACGTGGCATTCCCTGTTTGATATTATTTTTGTTTTTATGTGTTCAATGAACGAAATATGATAAATAAATACAATTTCAAAGAAGAACCTATGGCGAAAATGCCTCATTTTACCACAATTAATCAGTATAGAGGCTTTTTGTAATAAAACACATCCACCAATTAATTATATAACAACAACTCTACATAGATTATTGAATGGTTAACGGTACTGCAGTATATTTTAAACCGCTGATTTTACAGATAATAACTGGGAATGCATAGCTGAAGCTTTTAGGTTAAGTTATAATACTTCCAAAGATTCTGTTATTTATGTTTTGGAGGTTATTTAGTTTGGCATCATTTATAGGGTGTGTCCCTTTAAGAAAAGTATACGTAGCATGCCTTCAATCATAAGCTCTGTTCTGTTCATGACTTTGATACAAAACCGTCAAATGCGGAAGAAACAGATTTTAGATGCACGTGAATTCTGTGTACTGAATTTCATTGTTAAAAGTAAAAACATTCGCTGTTAATTGAAGAAAATGTGAACAAAGTCATTACGGTTATACATGTTTATAACTTTGATCACATTTATTTCTGTAATAACTGTGCCGGTGCATCATAATGACTTTGCTTACTTTTTTCAATAGACAGCGAAGTTTCTTGTGTGTGTGTTGGTGGTGTGCACTTCTGGGTGCTGTGGGGCTCGTTTTGGGGAGGCTGCGTTTTTGGTACGTGGCATTCCCTGTTTGATATTATTTTTGTTTTTTTGTTTCTATATACGTTTGTTTATGTGAACATTTAATATTATGCACCATTAACATAAATGATATCGAAGGGATAACAATTGATAACTAATCAGAAACAATCAGTATAATGCTTCAACTATTAAAACTTGATCCGCTAACTTACATTTCAAAATTGTTTACAGTTGTATACTTGTAGAAAGCAAAGTACATGATTTAATAGAGTTTTGCAACTTCCACGGGCGTAGACTCGTATATAATATCAGGGGTTTTCTCAAGCGTAAGTATTATCTAATTATTGAAATGTTTGGCAGTTAAAGGGGAATGAAATGAACATTGACAAACATGTATACATCAGTCATGTAACTCCAACAATACAGTCGTATTTCTTTTCTCCTACAAACCAGTCCAGAACATATTTAAACCGTTCTTGCGAGCATCGGTATTTGGTGCCGCCAAACAGAACTTGAAGCCCTACAATGATATATGACTCAAACGGACAAACCCTATTTCTGATGTCAAACTTAATAACCCACAAAATATAAATAATGGAATCTTTGGAAGTATTAGAACTTCTAAACAAACTAAAATTTTCAGCTATGCATTCCCAGTCATTATCGATAAAATCAGCGGTTTATAATATACTACAGTACCGTTAACCATTCAATAATCTATGTAGGGTTGTTGTACAATTAATAGGTGGATGCGATTTATTACAGATAGCCTCTATATTGATTAATAGCGGTAAAATGAGGCATTTTTCGCCGTAGGTTCCGCTTTTAAATTGTATTTTGTTATCATTTTACGTGCACTAAACACATAATTTATGTTTCGAGAATATAATCTGCTAGATATAGAGTGTGCCTATTAAAGTTCTGAAACATGTTCAACACTTGCTTTAAAAGAGTATACATATCTTTTTAATTTTCTACATTGTCTTAGTTCTCTTCCTCGCTTTCGGGCTATTTGTGTTGCTCTTAAGCTAGTCAGCACAGGATACCTGTTAGTGTAGATCTTATCCCCTAGAAGGTTTATAGCGGTTGCCTTGGACCAATGCTTGTCATTGAATGAAACTGTTGAGCGTCATTCATGTGGCCAAGAAATCTACTCTATATAGCCAATATTCCCACCACAGTCTGTTATGATTTGTGTATGAATGACGTGACAACTACGATGTCCTGAATAATACTGAGACTGTGGTTCTGTTGATGGGCGGTTAATCCTATGAGAAGTACCATCGATAGCCCCGACGGCATAGGGAATCTTTACCCTAGCTCCGCGCTCGGCTCTCCACTGTTGTAACGTATGCCATTTAACGTAGCGATTTATTTTCTGTTCATAACTCCTAAACATCTGTCTGATGATATTTTTTCAGAAGAAATACTGATATTAAATACGCACGCCAGCATGTGAAACGTTGGATATGTCCTCAGCCATATCATAAAAACTAAAACTCTAATTCGGATTGAAAGATTCTCCCTTGCGTTGTTAATTCTACTTTCTAAATAATTCACCAACTGCAGAAATGTTTCAGGTGTTTCGCCAGTAATACTTTACATGTAAAACTGGCTGAAAACATTGCAAAAGCATATCTGCCTTGATATATATTAAAATCATCTGAGAAAAGTCTACTCTAAACATTTAGCCTGGGATCTGGTATTAATTTTAAAATTTTATTATAAAGCGTTCCCCCCCCCAAAAACCCCCCCCCCCCCCCCCCCCCCCCCCCCCCCCCCCCCCCCCCCACGTTAACCCCCCCCCCCCCCCCCCCCCCATCGAAATTCAATATATGACCGAAGATTCAAAAATATAGGGTGGCGGTTTGTTTTATAAAACGTACGTTAAATGAAAAATAATCACATAGTCAACATTATAAATTGTTTAAACCAATAAAAGTAATTCGATCTGCGCTTTGTACAACTTCAAGCGATATGATCTGATGATGTGGATCGAAAATTATTGTGTACCAAGAAGAAGACATTGAAACAGAAATAAACAAAGCAATACCAGCAATGAAATATAAATACAGTACTGTACAATGTGTATAACAGAGAAAACCAAAAATGATTCTGGGTTACCTTGTAGTTGTAATCGGTGAAACCGTTCACTGGGCCTTGACATGCAGCGTCCTTGATAAATGGCGGATGATTTTGATCACGTGAGTTTCTTCTCGGGAATGAACGTATATAATATCGTTTTTTAGAGAAATTTATTTTTAGGTAAATATATATGTAATCGTTCGTAAATAACAAAGTTGTCAATGAAATAACACTGGAAATTTGAAAATCGAACTACAAATTCTTATATCGAGCTCCGTACGTTTTCGTCAATTTCCGTAAATATCCGTACTTTTCCGTGATATGCATATGATTATCTTCCGTAATCAGCTAACAGCGCATTAATTTCTAAAACAGAAAAAAACTAGAGCTATCACTAAATGTGATTAATACCCCCGAAAGACTGCTTTATAAACTGAGGAAGTGCGTAGTAACAGAATACCTTGCAAAGAAAAAGCTAAAATAGAGATATTGTTCTTGGCAATAACTCTGTAATTAGTCAAGATAGAGTTATGGTTCTTGTACACTGCACTTCCTCTCATTGTGCTAGACCATTGTATGAAGTTATATTGCATTCCAACCAGTAGTTTATCAGTAAAAAATGCTCACTCTGTATTGTCAAGAATATGGTTCCTGTCATGCACCCCTCTCATGCTGACCATGTATAAGTGACCAAATAGTCAAGTAATGCTTGAATGACAAGGGCAATAACTCTGTAATGAGTCAAGATAGAATTATGGTTCCTGTGCACTGCACTTCCTCTCAATGTACTTGACCATTGTATGAAGTTAAATTGAATTCCAACCAGTAGTTTTCAAGTAATGCTCCGGACAAGGAAAAGTAACAAAGGGCAATAACTCTGTAAATGCTCAAGATAGAGTTATGGTTCTTGTACACTGCACTCCCTCTCATTGTGCTAGACCATTATATGAAGTTGTATTGAATTCCAACCAGTAGTTTTCAAGTAATGCTCCGGACAAGGAAAAGTAACAAAGAGCAATAACTTTGTAAAGAGTCAAGAAAGAGTTATGGTTCCTGTGCACTGCACTTCCTCTCATTGTGCTAGACCATTGTATGAAGTTGTATTGAATTCCAACCACTAGTTTTCAAGCAATGCTTCGGACAAGGAAAAGTAACAAAGGGCAATAACTCTGTAAAGAGTCAAGAAAGAGTTGTGGTTCCTGTGCACTGCACTTCCTCTCAATGTACTTGACCATTGTGTGAAGTTGTATTGAATCCCAACGAGTAGTTTTCAAGTTATACTCCGGACAAGGAAAAGTAACAAAGAGCAATAACTCTGTAAATACTCAAGATAGAATTATGGTTCTTGTGCACTGCACTTCCTCTTATTGTGTTTGACATTTGTATGAAGTTGTATTGAATTCCCACCAGTAGTTTTCAAGTAATGCTTGACCGACCGACCAACCACCGGGTGACTCCTATATACCCCCCCCCCCCAAACTTCGTTTCGGGGTTATAAAAAATGTAATGCAGCCCGTAAGCTATATACCTTTCTGCAATCGTTTGAAGTTGTATGTACTCTTTTTATTTGTAATATCTTCTTATCATATGCAACATTCAAACACAAGATTGATCTGGTCTGTCTTACACTACTTTCGCATAGCGCATGCTTACAGTTGTTATTCGAACAATTGTCTGCAGTGTTTGAAATGTGGTATGCTAATTAGGCCTAGGGGACTTTAAGTTCCCAGGCCAAAAATCGTATATAGTTGTTTGTTTCTTGTGGTGACTGGCTTATAGATGGTAGAAGAGTCAAAATGAAACTCTGGTGTTTCTGTCCATAATCTGTAAAATGATATGTTTCGTATATAAATTATATATTTTAACGTTAGCAATCATTGTCTTTGAACTGTACGGGTATGATTTTTTCTAAATTTAGAATTTAGTATGCATAGATGGCCAGAAATCTTCAGGTCTAAGTGCTCAATATGTATGATACAATGAAATAAATAAATCATCATTTCATCGATAAAATTCCCCTTTGACATGCGATTTGTAATATAGATAGCACGATATTTTCGTGACCGTATCTATTGACAATCACGTGTATTTAATTTTGCAAAAAGGAGTACATGTACATAAAATTCGCTATCATGAGTCGAGGTAATTACTCTATAAAGTATATAATGTTATTTACAGTATTTTATAATTAATATACATATAGATAAAATACATTTGTGAATTTTGTATATAAAACTTACGCTTATCTTGCGTTCATCAAAATAATGAAAATTCCATTCGCCGCTTTACATACATGTCAGCATTTTTGGTTATGCTACTCAAGTAACTCGGATAGAGAATTGGCGCTTGCGCAGAGGAATAACTCGAGAATCGTCTCGATCACCGATTATAAAAATTATCCACATTCTTCTTTATCGTAATAAATCATAACTTTTACTCAAGGAACATTAAAATGTTATTTTATATTACGTACAAAATGTAATATTTTTACTTCAGTGACAACTTTACCAAGAAGAGAAAAGGTTGTTAAAATTAGCAAGGAAGATACATTACTCATTCTAAGGTCTTACCAGGCTCACCCGACTAGTTGGACGGAGGTTTTAGTTCACTCCGAATACAACTGTTCGGTGTGTTCAAGTAGTGATTTATGCTCAGAATTGTTTTGTATTATCATATTAAAATGTTTTAACTGAACACTTTTTATTTTAATATCTGTCCCTCTGCTAAATATCAGATGTGTTACAAAGCACAAAGTTACATTTCGTCACTTCGTACAAACCCATCTGCCCTTGCACTTGACTGTGTAAAATACTTGTCGTTGGTATTTAGTGTTGCTTGATTGTCCTCATCTAATGTTAAACATGGTTATTTCATGGCAGCCTCCTTCAAGCTCATATCCCATGTTGAGGCTGGATTTTTTAATTCAACCAGTTTCACAATATTACCCTTACTATCCACAAGAAGACCATCTATAGAGGCTTCAAGGAAAGGCCTTTTGTCTGAAACTTTGTGCCTACGTGTTGGCTCATTCATTAGTATAAATAAATACATTTCAGAATTGATTCTAGACGAAACCTCTCTTAGTGTGATCTGAAGCGATTGTGTCCGCTGTGATGAATTATTTTTCCTTTCAAACCATTTAGGTGAAAAATCCAGGATTGGTACCTTTTTCACCTTTGTGCCCATATTTGTAAAGCTACGTTTTAACTATTAACAAGTTATGACAAGTAAACTAAACTACAGCATTTGATTTTGTAAAGTCGTTATTATCAATCCGCTTCCATACGGAAGTAAACCAGAAATGAAAGTACCCCCTGAAAAACATTGCACCGACTATTATTGCTTTTTAATTACGGAGAGTAAGCAAGGGCAATAAGACTGTGAAAAACCCGTATTGTACAAACACAGTCTTGTCAAACACCTAGTGCAACATTTATTACACCTTTTCTTCAGTTAAAGCGCGAAACGTTCAATATTAACTTTTTTTTAGTCATTTATTAGCATTGTACAATGTACATTGTATAATATAATACATCAATGTGAAGGTATATACATATAGAGTATTTTCATACCGCATTATGCATTTTAAAGACTATTGTTTCACTTGCTAACAAATCACTAGTAATACAATGGTTACAATGTAAATCATTTGAAAAAGGGTAGAAGAAATAGAAAGAAAGAGATAGAAAGAAAGAACGAGGAGTGATCCATTATGTTGATACATGGATAGATTATACATACTGTCTTTTCTGTATTTAAAAGTTCAGAAGTGACCATTTTAAGACATTTTGATTAACGTGCTACCTGTTATTCGATGTCTTTTGTAACATTTAGGAAGTAACTGAAATTAATCCAAGTACGGATAGATTTTTCTAATTTACACTTGTATATGTATTATTTACACACTATAATTAAAAAGTTGAATGCATTTTTTTCTCGTTGTTGTTAGGTAACCCTAAGGATATTACTCTAATTATACCCCCAAAACGAAGTTTAGGGGGGTATATAGGAGTCACCCGGTGGTTGGTCGGTCGGTCGGTTGGTCGGTCGGTCGGTCGGTCGGCCCCCTCGGGCGGTCTGTTGCATTTTCCTTGTCCGGAGCTAACTTGAAAACTACTAGTTGGAATTCATATTACTTCAACAAGGTCAAACACTTGAGGGAAGTGCAGTGCACAAGAACCATACTCCATCTTGACTAATTCGAGTTTTGCCCTTTGTTACTTTTCCTTGTCCGGAGCATAACTTAAAAACTACTGGTTGGATTCAATACAACCTCATACAATGGTCAAGCACTTCAGAGGAAGTGCAGTGCACAAGAACCATACTCCATCTTGACTTATTACAGAGTTTTGCCCTTTGTTACTTTTCCTTGTCCGGAGCTAACTTGAAAAGTACTGGTTGGAATTCATACAATTTCATACAATGATCAAGCACAATCAGAGGAAGTGCAGTGTACAAGAACCTCTCTATCTTGAGTTTTACTGAGTTATTGCCCTTTTGTTACTTTTCCTTGTCCGGAGCTAACTTGAAAACTACCAGTTAGAATTTAATACAATTTCATACAATGATCAAGCACAACCAGAGAAAGTGCAGTGCACAGAACTTTTCATGCTCTATCTTGACTCATTCAGAGTTATTGCCCTTTGTTCTTTTCCTTGTCCAGAGCAATTCGTAAACTACCCCCCCCCCCCCCCCCCCCCCCCCCTAGTTGGAATTCAATACACTTCATACAATGGTCAAACACAATGAGAGGAAGTGCGTGCACAAGAACCATACTCCATCTTGACTAATTACGAGTTTTGCCCTTTGTTCCTTTTCCTTGTCCGGAGCTTATTCGAAACTACTGGTTGGAATTCAATACACTTCATACAATGGTCAAGCACAATGGGGAAGTGCAGTGCAAAAGAACAGTTCTCTATCTTTACTCGTTACAGAGTTATTGCCCTTTGTTCTTTTCCTTGTCCAGAGCATAATTCGTAAACTACTAGTTGGAATTCAATACAACTTCAACAATGGTCTAGCACAGTGAGAGGAAGTGCAGTGCACAGAACCATCTCCATCTTGACTAAGTCAGGTTTTGCCCTTTGTTCCTTTTCCTTGTCCGGGCATTATTCGAAAAGTACTGGTTGGAATTCATACACTTCATACATAGTCAAGCAAATGAGAGGAAGTGCAGTGCAAAGCGTCTCTATCTTTACTCTTAGGTTTTGCCCTTTGTTCTTTTTACTTGTCCGGAGCTAATTCGATAACTACTAGTTGGTTTTCGACTTCATACAATGGTCAAGTATTGAGAGAAAGTGCGTGTACAAGAACCTGCTTTTCTTGAAAAATTACAGGTTTTGCCAAGAACATTCTCTCTTTAGTTTGTTTGCAAGGTATTCTGTTACTACAACTCCTCAGTTTTAAAGCAGTCTTTTGGGGGTATCCGCTAATTGAAAATGTTATGTCGATATTATTTCTTTGAAAAACTGGTTTACTTGTGACCAGAAATGTTGACTATCATTGCATTCCAAGAAAAGATGGATTTCCGATTCATAACATATACAACAAGAATCACATAATGCTGATGTGTGAATGTTACATGTATATTAATACTTATTTGTTGCAATTATTTTCATTAAATATCTATACTGAAATATTCATAAATTTGGGTCTATTGTACACAAAAAGGGTCTTGTATATACTGATTCATATACACAAGCTCGGTAAGCTGGCTATTCCACTTTTGTTGTGCTTTGTTTTCAGGTTGCTGTCCATTGTCGTAATAGTTTTCTATGTACCTCTAATACAAAGTTCTGTTATTTTTCTTTAGTTCCAATATCTTATTTAATAATAACAATTTCTATCTTCTACTTCATTTACGTTTATATTTCGTAACCTTCTTTTCCTCGGGAATACTGGTGATTAGACTGCTATAATAGCTTAAAAAGTAATAGTTGAAAATATCAAGTATTTGTTTTAATTAAAAACAAAACGTTTATGTCGAAAGTTATAAATATGTTCTACAAATTTAATATCTCTCATTAGAGCTCTCTATTAAAGATTGTTTTATTACTAAATTTAATATTAGAATTAATCTGAAGTATTTCTTTTGGTATGCTATCTATTTTTGTGCTAAAATTAATTATTGTCCAGCTGGTACATTGTAACTTTGTTAATAAGAAGTTTATTTTTGAACATTTTATCAACGTCTTTTTGTTGAAGAGTAGACTCAAATACTAGTCTACAATCCCATTTTTCAAGTCTATGTCAATTACAGTTTTTCCAGGAGCCTTTATTAGTTTCATCAAATATGCTGTTCACCCAGTTGCATTTTATTAGCTCACCGGGCATGAAGTGCCAGAGTGAGCTATTAGGATCGCTTTCCGTCCAGCGTCCGTCGTACGTGCGTCCGTCCGTCCACCACTTCTTCAAACGACATCTCCTCTGAAACCACTGGGTTAATGTTGATGAAACTTTGCAGGGATGTTTCTTGCATAGTGCTCTATCAAAGTTGTTCAAACAATTCTATTCCATGCAGAACTCTGGTTGCTATGGCAACAAATACAAAAAAACTTAAAAAATCTTCTTCTCTGAAACCACAAGGCCTAGAGTTTAGATATTTGGCATGTAGCATTGGCTAGTGGACCTCTCCCAAGATTGTTCAAATTATGTCCCCCGGGTCAAAATTGACCCCGCGTGGGTGGTTACTTAGTTTTACATAGGCTTATATTAGAAAAACTTTAAAAATCTTCTTCTCTGAAATCACAAGGCCTAGAGCTTAGATATTTGGCATGTAGAATTAGCTAGTAGACCTCTATCAAGATTGTTAACATTATGACCCCCAGATCAAAATTGACCTCGCAAGGGGGGTCACTTAATTTTACATAGACGTATATAGCAAAAACTTAAAAAAATCTTCTTCTCTGAAATCACAAGGCCTAGAGCTTATATATTTGGCATGTAGTATTGTCTAGTGGACCTCTTCCAAGATTGTTCAAATCATGACCCCTTGGTCAAAATTAAACCTTCCCGGGAGGGGGGAAAGCACTTGATTTCACGTAGTCTTATATAGGGAAAACTTTTTTAAAAAACGCAAGGCCAACGTGTGTCAGGCAGATAATAGATATTGGAAATGTTACTTAGCATTGTGTAGTGGACCTCTACAAATTATGTTAAAATCATGACCCCTTTTATCATAACAAATGGTAGTCATTTGAGCGATATAGGGCCATTATGGCCCTCTTGTTGTATTTGATTTTGGTTTAAAAGCAATCATATTTATCCCCCCCCCCCCTTTTATATCAATTTTCAGTCTAATTATTTTCCGAGATATTTTATCTGGTTTATTATTTCACATAAATTGATAAAATTGTCTAATTAATTCATTTATACTTTTCTCAGGAGGATCATGAAGAACTATCAGTAGATGCAGAAATTTTGGTTAAATCAAATATTTATACCCCCAAAACGAAGTTTAGGGGGGTATATAGGAGTCACCCGGTGGTTGGTCGGTCGGTCGGTCGGTCGGGCGGTCTGTTGCATTTTCCTTGTCCGGAGCATAACTTGAAAACTACTACTTGGAATTCAATACAACTTCATACAATGGTCAAGCACTTGAGAGGAAGTGCGTGCACAAGAACTATAACTCCATCTTCACTCATTACAGAGTTATTGCCCTTTTGTTACTTTTCCTTGTCCGGAGCATAACTTGAAAACTACTAGTTGGAATTCAATACACTTCATACAATGGTCAAGCACATTGAGAGGAAGTGCAGTGCACAAGAACCATAACTCCATCTTGACTAATTACAGAGTTATTGCCCTTTGTTACTTTTCCTTGTCCGGAGCATAACTTGAAAACTACTAGTTGGAATTCAATACAACTTCATACAATGATCAAGCACACTCAGAGGAAGTGCGTGTACAAGAACTATAACTCTATCTTGAGTATTTACTGGTTTTGCCCTTTGTTACTTTTTTACTTGTCCGGAGCATAACTTGAAAACTACAAGTTGGAATTCAA
The DNA here is from genome assembly GCA_022818135.1 of Saxidomus purpurata. Taxonomy (NCBI): domain Eukaryota; kingdom Metazoa; phylum Mollusca; class Bivalvia; order Venerida; family Veneridae; genus Saxidomus; species Saxidomus purpurata. The sequence goes on along the minus strand of JAFMSR010000004.1, from coordinate 25,000,461 downwards.
TACACTTCATACAATGGTCAAGCACTTGGAGGAAATGCAGTGCACAAGAACTATACTCCATCTTGACTAATTACAGAGTTATTGCCCTTTGTTACTTTTCCTTGTCCGGAGCTACTTGAAAACTACTGGTTGGAATTCAATCAACTTCATACAATGATCAAGCACCTCAGAGGAAGTGCAGTGTACAATAACTATAACTCTATCTTGAGTATTTACTGAGTTATTGCCCTTTGTTACTTTTCCTTGTCCGAAGCATAACTTGAAAACTACTAGTTGGAATTCAGTACAACCTCATACAATGGTCAAGTACATTTAGAGGAAGTGCGTGCACAGGAACCATACTCCATCTTGACTCTTACAGGTTATTACCCTTTGTTCTTTTTCCTTGTCTGGAGCATAACTTGAAAACTTCTGGTTGGAATTCAATACACTTCATACAATAGTTAGCAGTGAGAGGGAGTGCAGTGCACAGGAACCATACTCCATCTTGACTAATTACGGTGTTATTCCCTTGTTCTTTTCCCTGTTTGGAGCTTTTCGAAAACTACAAGTTGGAATTCAATACAACTTATACAATGGTCAACACAATGGAGGAACTGCTAAAACATATCTCTTTTTAGTTTGTTTGCAAGGTTTATGTTCTACGACTTCTTCAGTTTATAAAGCAATCCTTTTGGGGTATGTTTGAAACTGTTATTTTTCCAAGCAATGAGTAAATTATGTTTTTGCAAGCTTTTCAGAGCTGATCTAGTGTTTGATATTCTTAAATTTAAATTTGAAGTAAGAACTTTCTTTTTATCATTTTCAAGACCAATACCAAGTTTTGAAGCTTTTTCTGATGTCTAGTTAAGCTTTGTGTCTTTACAATAAACTAGTTTGCCATTTTTAAGAGACTCGACTCGTAGTACCACTGATTTGTTTACATTCAATTTGAGACCTGAAATGCTTCCAAATTTTTCAATTGTATTAATAAGATTTTCGAAAGAAGATTTTGTACTATTTAATACGAATGTGGCATCGACAGCAAATAGCGCTTCTTTTTCTTTTGTATTATAACAGTTAACACCAACTATTTCTTTATTTCTACATATAGCTATTGATAAAATGTCGATCGCAAGAATGGACAGGTAAGGCGAAAGTGGACATCCTTGACGTACACCTTTTTCAACTTGAAATAAATCTGATATAAAACCATTATTAGACACAACAATTTGCATATCATTGTAAAAGGTTTCAATCCACTTGATAAGAGATTCTTTGAAATTGAAATACCTTAGAGTTTTATACATAAAGCTATGATCTAGGCTATCAAAAGCTTTTTTAAAGTCTGCAAAAAAAACAACCCTTGTACATTTTGTGAATTGTGTTCATTTAAATTATCTGATATATCATTAATTAACATTAGATTTTCACCTATATCACGATTTTTCATAAACCCTGTTTACGATTGATTTGTAGTCTTTGGTAAAACCTTTTTGATTGAATTATAATTATTCAATATAAACTTTTACATAATGTCATATTCACAGAACATAAATCAGAGTTAATGGAAAATAAAACGGTGTGCGTCCAAGCTGTCGAATTAGCCGTGAAATCTAGCAACACATCTTCTGGGATTGTCCAAAAATAAAACCGTTTTTAATATTCATGCGAGAAATGATAAATTGTATTCACTAATTACATAACATTGCAAAACATTGATATATGCTACAAAATATGTGCAACTGCACAAAAACACCTCTCTCCAACATGATAAAAACAACAGTTTTATAAACTACCTGGGTCATTTGTAAATTCCGTAACGAATTCAAATTCTAAAAAAAGCAGCCGCTAGCAAAAAGCTTCATTTACTTGCTGAAACAAAACATTATGGATTCTCTACTTGTTTCAAATGTCGTCATGGATGGGTCATTTGCCGCTAACAGATTAAAAGTTAAACGCCTTCATCCAAATTGAATATAGAAATTTACTGGCTGACCATTTGTCCGTGTCTATTGCTAGGGAAACAGTCAACCAAAACTCCTACTGACTTCCATACTGAATTTTTTACTTACTTATTTTGCGTATTTTGCTTTAAGTATTGATACATACTCTAACGTGAACATCACGCACAAAGTTCTATCCAAACTTGAAACTGTGTTCGCTTGTACTATACGTTCATATGTATGCCCTTAATTATCAAATAAAAACAAGCATGTACTCCCGGTAAGTATCTAGTGAGGGATAATTATGAAGCCATTCTCCGTCACATCTTATTGCGAATCTAAAGGAGTGCCAGTAAAAAAAACTTTAACTCGGAGTTAATATAATGCAACAAAGCAAAAACTAAATTAACTAAAAACTGGCAACACATGTAAACCCGAGAAGTAATTTCTATAATTAAGTACACACTGTCATGCACTGGTAGTTTTATGGATGCTCTGGAAGTTAGCGCTGGAGAACTGTTTTCAATACATTATTACATGAATCTCTTTTTTTTGACAAGATTGCAAGTCGAATGACATTTTGTCACAAATATGAACGTTCTTGAAATAGTTATTAACTTTATAGCGTGTAGGTGTAAATCATAAAAGGTTTTGTAAACACATTACAATTTATTTAATGGCATCTCTGGAGAAACTGATGTTGTTCGAAACTTTAAATACTTCTAACAAATAAACTCGGTAAATTAGATAAACTTATAAAAGTTCTGTAGCTAGTAGTTAAAGAAAGAATTTCACAAATTGTGGTTTACTGAAAGAAACTGATATAAAATACATCATACAGTTGTTTTATAAGCTGCTCAAGAAACGAATTTACTTATTTATACTAACCAGTTTTTACTTTTATACTGTGCTCTTGATGAATTATATGTTAGTAGTAAGCTATTAATGCGTCAAAAACAATGGTGTAAAGAAGTATTTAAGTTTGAAGAATTGTTATTAAATACTATATTTCGCCATGCATGTACATGTATGTAAAATAACATTTTGACAGCTACATGTAAAGGTGCATATTTTTTATCCTTGATATCAAAACAGACTGCTATAAACTTTAAAATTTTATAAAAAACGACTATCATCGTCAACAAATGTGTGTAAAAACCCGGTTTTTTTATAATTCGACCTCCATTTCGATTTGAATAATACTATTTTTGTTGGAATCGCTGTGGACGTCTGAACGCTGCAAATTAAACGACACGCGAGATGATATATAGACTTTCGAGGTGTATATAATTTCATTTTGTATGATTAATATTGTTACTTTGTTATATATAGAAGACCTCATTGTAAGTGTGTAATGTACAATCTGCTTTTAATGTATTTTAATGAGTTCTACCTTCTGAAAATAAAGATCTTATTATTTTTATTATTATTATTACTATTTTTATTTTTTTTTTTTTTATGGTTAGGGCTGTCATATAAATCATTTTGCAAACGTGAGCACGAATTGCAATAAAAGACGCAGCTTCATGTGCACGCTATCAACTCATCTGTTATATCTTTAGAAACATTTTAACCGTGAAATATCACACCATGCCCCGTGCTTATAAAAGTTTCTTGAGCACAATCTCATGCTCAGCACAAAATTATGCTCCAGTAATATGAAGCAAAGTCAAGGTATGTTTATTTACGAAGTCGGGTTTAATATAAAGATACATGAGCTCAGGAACGGAGCTTGTGAATATTGTAATGGAACCCAAATTCGGAGAAAGACTTGGCTTCGCTTTACTTCATATTACTTGAGCATGATTTCGTGATGAAGATGAAGAGTTTGCTACAAACATGCATGGCCCTTTTTAATGTGGGTAATCTTTCTCGAGAGCGATTATTATAAGTTGTAAGAACTTGTTTCGCAATCGAGTATAAATAAATTAGTATAAACTAATGTGGGTAATGAATGGTAAGGTAGTTCTCATGACGTAACTGAAGAGGAAGGTTTGAAAACATAACTATTTTCCTTCGAATATTTCAAACATGCAGCTTTGAATAAGTTTTGAAATCGTATGATTCACCTCAGTGTGCGTGAGATTTATTTTATTATTTTGAACATATATTTATTCTGCACTAACAGTTTGATCACGTGGTCGTTAGTGTAAATTGCATGCTGCTTTAACATTTCTTTTCCTGTTCGTTATTTTTAATGCTATTAAAGTTATTTATGACATGCGTAGGGTAAAATAAAGAATATTGATAATTAAATAAGGATTTTGATTTGAACGTACGATGAAATTTTACTGATATTAATTATGTCAAAAACTTCTCTCTTGACTTTCCATCTACTAATGTAATTTAGGTAATTAAAACTCTTTGAATAGTACTGAATAAAGATTAATGGGTTGAAAGCACACATCGATCATCAGAATATTTCTCCCAAGGTTGAGTTCAATTACATTTAAATTTAATAAACTTTAATGAATTACACTTTCTCAAATAATTGAATTCAATTGTTCTGTTCAGGAAAAAATTGAATTATTTGAACTTAAATTAAATGATTAAAAGTTAACAAATTGGAAATAATGGTCAAATTAAGTCAATAATTTGCAATTACAGTTAGGTAAAAGTTCAATGAAACCTTAAACAGGTACACAGACAGTATTTGTCTGCCCACAAAAGCTACGTCGTCAAGAGAACTTTAACAAGATTAACCCGTTGCTATAGAAACTTCAGACTATGTGATTCATTTACTTCTGTCGTTTTATGGTATATCGATCTCATTAATAAATTATCCACTTGAAGTGTAGGTCAAAGATCAAAGTCATATTTCTTATCCTATAATTCATTTCATGATAATCAAGTAATATTAAGAGTCCAAGACAATATTTTTTCGAATGTCCTAGAATATAAATAAATGATTTTTGGAGCAACGTGCATACGGATTATAGCACATAATAATTTGCGTCATAGTAATTTACATTTAGTCAAATGCATGATTAGCTATCTAAGAAAAGTTTTTCATTTTGCAGGATATCAATTTGTAACAAGATTGGACACTTGTTGTTGTTGTAAGAACTTGTTACACAATTGGGAATAAATAACTTTGTATAGATCCTCGGCCAGTTTGGAGTAATATATTCTCATCAGTTTCAAACAATTTTCAACAACCTTTCAGTTGTCACGCGCTTGTCTTCCATTTCAATATCTCATTGATATAATAGAATGAAAATAGCTGTCTTCAGTGCAGTAGTGCACTGTAACCTGCTTTTTCATCTACAAGAGATTATTCATAGTCGAGGGAATACGAGGAATAACAAACCTTCAGCCAAATCTCGGCGCTCTCATTAGAAAAGGCCATAGCCTCATTTCTTGACAAAGTTTACCGGATTAGACACTTTTATCTCGTTAATCGTGTCACAGAATTGCATTATACTGGATTTACAAGCGACAAATTGGAAAGATGCTACTAATTTATCCTCTTTCATTACGAACGTATCTTTCAAAACTTAGATTAAGTGGAGCACGTAAAGTTACATTATCGGCAAATATAATTCATACAGACAACAATGTCTCATTAATGAACTAGTTTAGTGTCAGTAGGTAACAATTTGCTGTTTTGTGTCTTAACACGGCACGCAATATTGTCATTCATTTCGTGTTTCATGACAAGAGTCATCTCTTATACAGTTCTGTAACATTTACACAAAGACTGAAAACTTTAAATCTGTGCAACAATATATCGTATAAAAACGACTAAGACCCTTTCTTTGTAGTCGCATTAATGTTTGCCATGCAGAATATATCAACATTAATCAAAATCCGTATGAACTTATAACGTAATGAAGAACAGAGAATGCAAACTCGTCTACAACGAGTAAGGGAATACAAACATTTGTGACTATCGGCTACAATTCGACATGTTACCATCACTTTCAACATTCTGTCCAGAAATGGGGTAATTGAAAAATGTAATTGTAATTGGCTGTAATTAATTACAAAATCTGATGTAATTGAATGTAATTTGTAATTGAGATATTTTTCAATTACATGTAATTGTAATATAATTAATTACATCATCAAAAATGCATGTAGATCTAATTTCAATTACTTTTCAATTACATTTATCAATATTTCAAATGTTGAAGCCTTTAAGAAATATTGCACTCAAATGAATGACACAACAGTTGTGACTTCCATCTAATAACATTGACTATGATTGAAATCTGTATGAAGAAAAAAATGTCCTTATTGAAGACATTTGTTGGTATAGTTTACACATGAATAGCCCCTTTTCATTACCCATAATTATACAGAACCAAATAAGTCTTTTATTATCAAGACTATTGAATCACTGCAATTATAGTGATTTTATATTGTCACCAGGTTCATTAATCCATGCCCTCTAGTCACATGCATAACTGACCATAATAAAGGAGGTGACAACAGCTATCAAATTACTGTTGAAAGTAAATTAGATTCATTAAATTAATCCATGCCCTGTAGTCAAATGTATAACTGACCATGACAAAAGAGGGGACAACTGCTATCAAAATCCCGTGAAAAATAAAATAGTGCTTGAGGAGTATTTAACAGCTGCGTATTTAAGAAAAAATCTCAAATTAAAGCACCACTTTGTTTCTCTTTTAAAGGCTAAGGTCATTCAGATCCAGTCATCAGTTCCAGAAGGTTCTGACCCTGATTCAGAAATAAGTTCACCCCGTAAAAGAGAAAAAAGTGATAATTTCTACAGCTTCCTCCCTTCCACTCCTAGTAGAAAAAGAAATCCTTCTGGCATTATTAATACTGCACAAGACCAGGTTGAGAAGTATACAAATGAACCATGCATTGACATAACAGATAATCCCTTAGAGTATTGGAAAAATAGTAAGAATGACATTCCAATGTTGCTAGACTAGCAAACAGATATTTGTCTGTCCAAGCTACATCTGGCCCAGTAGAAAGACTCTTTAGTGTAGCTGGAAAACATTTAGAGCTGATAGATGCAGACTATCTGATGAAACATTTGAAAAACTTGTGATGATTAAATGCAACACACACTTGTAACTGAAAGAAGTGTGTGACTGTTAAAAATTACTGACATTGCATGAAAACAGGAATAACTTTGTACATTTAACATTGTATAAATGTGTTTATATATACATTGTAAACTTTGAAAAATAAATATAAAAAACTCAAAGTAATTTGTAATTTAATTAATTGAAAACCTGTGTAATGGTAATTGTAATATAATTGAAGATTTTCTTAATGTAATAGTAATGTAATTAATTACATTTCAATGTAATTGACCCCATGCCTGATTCTGTCATCTGGATATTATTTATTTCGATGTTCACACATTTCATTCCATATGCTATCTCCTTTACAGTTTTCGTTTCAATCGAAGTTTTTCTTAAATCTACACAGCATTGAATTATGTTCGAGAGTTCTCTTTCTCGGCTTTCTGTTTCTACTGGTGGCTAAAATATGCCGTTAATATCAGCGTTGAATATCGTCATCATATATAACAAATGTACTAAATGATACTGCGTTGGTATCAGGTTCGCACCCTTCTAAAAATATAGACTTTGTTTTCCGTTGCAATTTATTTTTATATTCTCAAATGCGTCGGTTACATGTACAACATGTCTACCCTCTTAGGACACCTTGTACTTTTCTGGAATATAAAACATACTTCAGCTGTAATATGATTTTTCTGTTATAACCGTCATTTAAATAAAGTTAATCAAAACCAGATGTTATTATGGAAATGTAATGAGTGCTGGAAACTAAAAAGATGAAAAAATTACATTGATTCTTGACTTTTATGCCGTAGCAACACACAAACATTACATTAAAGAGTCATATGAGATATTCTTGTAAAATGATAAATGATAATTATAAAGAAGCCGTTGAGAAATACAATTAAAAATGCAAGTTAACATTTTATGAGCAAAAAACACAATTATGTAAATGAAGGCTATAGTCCCTGATCGTATTTTCAATTTGTTGAATTTTAACTATAAATTAAATAATAATATCAGTTATGACTTCAAAAATATATTGACATTCAATTACGTAGTAAATTCCTTTTGATATGTATTCGCCACTTGAGAACGCCACAGTTAATTCGGTTCAAACAAAGCTCTGCTAATTCATAATTTAGACTTTGTGCACGATATTCACGAACGAAAACACGTTGAAAAAAGGTATTTTAACGGTTTAAAAGAATAGTCCTGTACTCCGGATATGACAGATTTCAGATATTTGCACAGATAGCAACTGATTTTGAAATGTTTGCAATTATTAGACATAATGTTTACCTTTTTCATGCCAATGATAAATAATCCTACTTATTGACAGATAACCATCCACTTTCATGTGTTTTTACAAGTTAATCATTATGTCAAGTCAGGTGAGATAAACTGATGCTAGTATTATCAAAAACATTCGGAGAATACACATGTAATTCGTAGATTACAGTTCAAATGTTTAGTCGAACATTGGACTTAAAAGCTCACGCCATGTTTTTTTATCGTAGTTCAGATCATAGCTATTAAATGGTATTTTGTAGCTGTGAGATTAGTTTATACATTGTACTCATTTATTTTAGCTCGATTGTGAAGAAAGCTTGTAGCTTATCGAGACACTCTCGTGTCCGCTTCCTGGGAAACTAGTACTGGTGTCATATGAGGAAGTACGGTCGTGACCCCAGTGGGGCTCGAACCCACAACCTCCGGGGTGAGCGGCCCACCCCTTCACCTCTACACCACCCCTAGCTGTAAAATTGAAACCTGTGTATATAAATTGGTTACACAGTTTCGACATTCATTTCATAAGCATTTAGACAGTATGGCAATACTGCATCTCTTCTGAATCTTTTGAATACAGACAAAATTGAATCTTCAATCTCATTAACACAGTGTTTAGTCGAATAGAGGCTTAGCAAAACGGGGTTCTTAACTTTAGGATGGATGAAACGTCGCTATTTGTAATTAAATTGTGTACTTCGAAGAAGCGATCCCCAAATATACATCCAGTACTAGTTTTATATTCAACATACCTGCATGCTGCATACTTGCGACTAACAAAATTGAACACACAACATACCAACGACTATAAGGGGAATGAATTGAACCTTTCTCAGTTTTCAGCACCGCTAAAAGGGACATACCCTATAACTGATGCCAAACCAAATCACCTCGAAAACATACATAATATAATCTTTGGAAGTATAACTTAAAGGGACATGCCCTATAACTGTTTCAAGCTAAATAACTTCCAAAACATAAATAATACAATCTTTGGAAGTAATTAAACCTTATCATGCATTCCCAGTCATTATTGATTAAATCAGCGGTTTAGAATATACTGCAGTACCGTAAATCATTCAATAATCTATGTAGAGTTTTTGTTGTACAATTAATGGGTGGATGCGATTTATTACAGAAAGCCTCTATATTTATAAATTATGGTAAAAGAAGGCATTTTTCGCCATACGTTCTTCCTTGAAATTATGTTTATTTATCATTTTACGTTCATTGAACATATAATCTATGTTTCGAGAATATAATCTGCTAGATGTAGGGAGTGCCTCTTTAACTAAGTTTCAGCTATGCATTCCCAGTCGTTATCGATCAAATCGACGGTTTAAAATATACTGCAGTACCGTAAACCATTCAATAATCTATGTAAAGTTGTTGCTGTAAAATTGATTTGTGGATGCGATTTATTACAGATAGTATTGTGGTAAAATGAGGCATTTTTCGCCATAAGTTCTTCTTTGAATTTACATTTATTTATCATTTTACGTTCATTGAACACATAATCTATGTTTCGAAAATATAATCTGCTAGATGTAGGGAATGCCCCTTTTAGAAAGGATTTAAATAATTTCAGCTTTATTTATTGAGTCTAAGGGTAAATAAAACATCGCAAAACAGGCTAAACATCTGTCTTTTAAATAGAACATAATGCGACTTTGACAAAAGAATAAACTTCATTGAGACCATGTTTGTTTAACTTTCCTAATGTATTAAATCAATTTCATACGTCTATTCTTTAGAAGTCAATACTTGTCAAGAGTGGAAAATGCATGTCTGTATTATCAAACGGGCAAAATACATGAAGTACATATACTGCACACACCAGACTTACACGAAGGAGAATGAATCCTCCAACCGTAACTAATCACAGCTTAGAAGCGACCATCATAATTCGTTTCAATAATTTATGTGGCAATCTTGGATTTTGACCAATCAGTCCCGGTGTGGCAGTTACGTTACCTGGTTCCTAAAACTACATATTGTTGACACATGTACATTCAATGTATGGTATTGTTCTCGTGCTCAGAAGTTTAAATAAATCAACATGGGCTCTGGTAATATAACTTTAAATTACTGTTTTATTAAGTATCAGTTAGGGTCGCTTCTGGAAAACAAAATGGCATCATACATGACCCGACATTTCTAAATCGTAAAAACAATTTTATTTAAAATAAAAACATGTCCTCACTCACTTTATCCAATGATCCAATTCATTGTGCTGGATATATTAAATAGTTCGTTTAGCGTGTTTTCTCAGAGGTATACTTGTAATTTATAGTTTAGCATGTATTTAAATTCACCAACAAGTACACAGATTGTGCGTATTCGTTAGTGAAATGATGGCTGTTCTTCTAGTAAGGTATTCTCCTTCCGGTTCATTTTTAACCAATCGGAATTCAGCTGATGGATTATATTTTTCTGACAGTTCTCACCGAGTTCAACAAACCTGAAACTACGTTCAGAAATTACAAGACAAAACTAAAACTATTAAGTACATGTAACAAGTTTTACTCGACTTGGATTTCATTGAATTTTCTGTTATTTCGAGTATAAGTATATAGTTAATACTCAAAGAACAATAACCAGTTTAATGCGAACAGTACAGCTGAGTCTCAAACAGAAATGCAACGTACATCTTTACTAGACTATTTAAAGTAAACGTAAGCTCCAGTTTAACCCCTTCTTTTTGGACAGATATTAAACTAATATAATTAACAAACGCATTGCGATGTTATCTCTGCACTAGACTGGGAACAAGCGAACGATAAAGTTGACGTACATCACACTTAAAACCTGTTTTAAACAATACATGTTGCGGCTTTCCTTTGAAGGTTGCTTTACGAAGTGAGAGTTTTCATCAGTTTTTAAAACGATGTTCATGTGAATAATAAAGACACACAGCTGACTATACTAAACTGAAACAGTCTTTCTTTTCTATGTTTTAGGTTTTTATCGTTGTTTGTTCCTTTGTATCGTTGGACAGACACGTTAAAAATCCGAACCATAAGCAATAAACAAATTATTTAAATAAAAAGCATTACATGAAATTACAATCGTAGATGAAATGCTTATGTAGTGTAAGAATAAATAGAAATAACTTAACCGGGCGTTCCCTTTGACATGGATAAACCAGTAACTTTGTTAACGGGCTATTGAGTCTGGGCAATACGGCGCAGATCATAGTTTTGACCCCGATTAAAAGAACATATTACGTTTACAAGCAACATTTAATGTGAAAACTTGGAAACCACTTGAACATGCTATCATAGACAAACAAAGCAAAAAAATAGTATGAAGCCTTTTTTATCGCAATGATTATCTCGGATGGAATTTGTAACACTTCAATACATCCTCAAAACATAGACGATGCTCTATCCAAACAGCATTAGAAAGACAGCATTGAAACCAACATAGATGAAAAAATTATTAAAACGTACCTGTTTGTAGCTTTTGCCAATTACCGGAAGTCACTTGTTCCTTCTTCATCTATATAAGGGTTTTAATTTTCTCTATATATAGAATAATGAGGATGCTTAATTTGGCGTTTTAAATTACTATCAATAAAATGTATTTATAGTTTATAACAGTATTTATTTCATGACTTAAATGGAATTTATATCAAAATCCAGTTTCTTCCCAAAGAAGCAGTATTTCTAATATAGTTATGTCTTTTACAAATAGAGACGATCCTAATATATTTCCTCATTATATGCTATATTTACATTTATATCAGATGATATATATACTATATGTCTTCATCTGACTCACTACAATATATTACTGCGCGATTCTTTTACTGTTACAAGAAGGGAAATGTTGATCTTTTTTTCACAAATGCATTTCATTGGCTTATTTTGCTAAAAGCTCGAAAGAAATGACAAAAATTAATTTCACTGCACATTTTGAAAATGCCAATTACGAAAAGTTTTTGTTACATTAAAGAGCCGGCAGGTACATTAACGTTTTTAGTAAAAGCTATTAGTAATACTGTCAGTTAAATAACCGAATGTTCAGCTATTTTGACTTATTTTTTACATTTTACACATGAAATTGCCAAGAGTAATTTGTAATACCCTACAGTTTCTTCTAATGAATATTGAAAAGTACATTACCGAAAAAGCTGCGGTCGTTTGCGTCGCTGTTGTACTTTGTACTAAAGCGTAACTATAGAAACAGTTCTGTGATAACTGTTCTACATTATGGTGTACCTTTGAACAAACTTTGAAGAGGTTAAGTAAACACGGTTCCACACAAAATGTGTTCAACTATAAATCCAAAGTATTCCAAATGTTCATAAAGCAGGAAGTACTGCAAAAATGGCATTTGTGCTCCATCAGAATACTGATTGTCGAAAATCAAAAGGGTTATACATAAATGTTTACCAACAGAATGGTTTTTTTTTTTATTATTATTATCATTATTATTATCATCATTTTTATTATCATTATTATATTTTTATTATTACTATTATAATTATTGTTATTACATGTATTATAGTCCAGGCCGACCCTAGGATTTTTCAACATGAACGATGATGTCGTTATGATAAGGAATAATTATTGCATTATTTGATGCGTATTTAACCAGGAAGGTTTTATCATGCAATGTTTGTTCAGATAAGTAAGATAAGAATCACTGTATATTTTCCGCTAATCTAAGTAAGATAAGAAGCACTATATATATTCCGCTAATCTAAGTAAGATAAGAAGCACTATATATTTTCCGCTAATCTTTAATGAACGTTTATGAAACCAACGGCCACTAGCAAAAAAAAAAAAAAGAATTAAACCACACAATGTACTCATCGTGTGGTACAATGTATTTTTGGTGCTCTTGGTTGTTGATATTATATTAAGTTGTTTATATATTAAACGTAAAATATATCTATATTTCATCACTTCTGGATGTTAAGTCCAAAAGCTTCCAGCATTATGACATAAACACAATTAAAGATTGATATTCCATACGAATATTACAATTTGTAAGTAACTTATTCTATCACAGATCAACATTAAATATTAAATAGTTCGTGAACATGCACTCTCCACACTTGGTTTAAGGTATTGGGGATGTTATGAGTACTTCCTGATTTATGACCATTTGGAATACTTCGGATTTATAGTTCAACTCATACTGTACTTTGGCGCAGTGGTATATAATTCAATATAAGATTAAGACTTCGCGACGTCAGGAACCAATGAATGTTAGCTGACAAAACAGTATGCAAATTGAATAAATATGCGTAAATACATTGAAATAAAATTTCTTCATATAACAACATTAAAGTTATGTCATGCCAGAGTGACGTCGATATGTTGTACTGTTACATTGCAGTCATGCCTAGGCATTTATACAAATCTACATGTATTAGAAAGAATGGCTACAGCGGATTGATAAACAATGAGTTCTGTATTCAGTCGATCAATACGCCGGAACAAAATGGTACCAAACAAATCACAAGCACCAGAATATATCTAAAAAAAACTCCAAAAAATATTTCTCGCGTCAGACAAATTGACCCAGCAATAAGAATGGTAAAGTGTATTTTAAACAAATTCGTACAATCGTTTTACTGCAAAAATCTCCGGCAATCGCATAAAATCACTTTATAGCGATATAAATTTCACATCTGTCTGTTATGTAAATGGGCCGTAAGAGCAGACTGACAGTTTAATTCTGATATACGGGAATTTTTCGACAGGCACAGTCAATTGGACATAGCATGTAGGCGTGTTATAGTAACAGTGCTAGTTGGTTTTGGCGGAAATTTATTCTTAATTGTATAAGAAATATGTACACAATTTTCAGATATATTAAAGCTGCTCGCTTGTTTTGGTAAAAAAAAAAAAGTTCTTCAAACTGTATGTAAATAACGTATTTTTGAGCATATAGTCATATAAAAAGTATCCAGTATAAATTCCTGTCACGTGTATCTCTAAATTTCAAATAATACGCTACCAAATTCAAAAGCGTTGCAAACGCTTTTGAAGTTCCAATATTAACATATATTGTAGCGGAGCCGTGTAACCCGCATTTCCAATCGATTTCTGCAAATTCCTACCTTGATTTTTGCTTATATTTTGATTCTAGCCTTCAACTTTATATTTATGTATCAGCATATCAATTAAAAAAATAATCAACAGTAACTGAGAGCGAGCAGCTTTAACTGCTTGTTTTTGAATATGCTACATGAAAAACAATGTATGAGCAGCTCTATATTTATATAGAGCTAATGAAAAAGAATGATAATTGTGCAGTAATAAACAATGTCTTGTTTTTGTTACATATCGTGTTCTATGTTATATATATGATCTTAATTCAGTTTCTAACTGACTTAGTGTCTGAACTTTATTAAGACCTAGTTAACAAATGCTTGAGACGTAACCACTGGAGAATATTAAGGTGGCTCTTTATAATAAACTGTTATATTAGAATCATTTATCCGATCCAGCTTTGCGATTTGTAAATCAACAGGAAAATAATTGAATATCTAAGTATTTTCATTTGAAATTAAGACGGAAAGTATTATCCGTGTTTTTTAAAACTTTAATCATTTGTAAAACATGAAACGATTACCGTTATATTTCAAAATAACCTGTTAACGTACGAAACGGCTTTCCAAGTGCACATGAGCATATTCTATACGGTGGTCATCTTAGTTCACATTAGAAACAGCATAGAGGGAACACATAATGTTTGAATAGTGTCGGGTTCGTGTCCTGAGTACAATTTCAAATATTAACCACCTGAAAAAAGATGCAAATCTTGACTATTGCTTTAAACAGTAATAGATTAAAAAGTGCATATCCTTGCACTTGTCTCTATCTTGCTTGAAACTGATGCAGTTGTCTCTACTTTATCGGAAACATGTGCTTTTATTTCGGTTACTTGTCTCCACATTAATGTGATTATAGTATTTAGGCCTCCTAATTCCATCCTTTATCTGTAGAACAATGTATTACCGAATGTCTGTTGTATCCTAGTTAACCAATATGGCTTCAATGGCTGATCATCAAAATGTATCTAACGATTCACTATACACTGTGCATAATCAAGAATACACAGCGTGGATAATTTGCATTTTTCTGAGCAAGGTGAGATACTGTTAACGAGCAGCCAGCTGAAAATCATAGCTGAAGCTGCCACCACCTTACTAGAACAGGCGTGTTTTCTAGCTAAAATTTTCATCATTACGCAGTGACTATTTTTTTCGTTTATTTAAGCTGGATGTATCATGAATATTGTGCTCACGTTTTACTTGTGCCATAGATGACAAAATGGCAGTCCTTACAAGCTATATCGAATGTTAACAAATACTACGTTTATGAAACCGAAGTTTATTTTATTCATACCGGAGATTGAAGATCAAACAAAAGTCGTATGATTAACTTGTCAACCAATGAAAAAAGTAGTTATAACTTGTCAACCAATGGAAAAAGTAGTTATAACTTGTCAACCAATGAAAAAAGTAGTTATAACTTGTCAACCAATGGAAAAAGTAGTTATTGCTATCTGTTTACAATCAAAATGCCCAGATAAAAAAAAATACACCTGTAGTTTCTTCAAAATATGTTACTGTGAAGATGTAGATCTACTCATTTCTTATCTCATTAATACCTGCCTTACTCAACAACAAGATGTCTAACTAGCGTTCGTACATGCATGAGGGTTTGTAGAACTCTATACAGCGGGTTGCAAGTTCAACGCTATATCCCGACTCAGCATCTGTGAATACAGTGAATTCTTCTCAGACTTTAATCAGTTATGCAAACTTACGACATAGTTTACATTAACTCTTATTTCTCAATTGACATCACAGTATTAAATTGCCTATCATTATGTTAAAACGGAAGTTAAGACTTATATTACAATGATGTTTGTTTACACAAAATAAGTATAGTCCTTTTATGATAACTTGAAAGTTGCGTCACATGATGTTTACGTTTGCTGGTATTATGAAAACACTAAAACAGGTAAGACAGCTTTTTGTCAATACAATAAGTATTTGTGTTTTACATGCTTAATATAATACTAGTCATTGGCTTAGTGGTAACGGCAGTGAAATTGCATCTTTTTATGACAAGGTCGTTGGTTCGAATCCCAGAATGTTAGGGTTTCTTTTTTGTCTTTTTGTTCTAAATCCCGTTTAAATTCTTTGATATTCAAGAGTTAACCCATTTCATGGAAATATTAACATCTGTTCTCGTAAAGTTCTAAATAGGAATGCGAGCAATTCACTAAAATTAATTCATATAGGGTATGAAATATCTGCATACAAAATCTTGCAAAAAGAGTTCTGTATTGACGAAAGGTTTACATATTAGACATGATATACATGAAAAATAAAGTATCCAGAAAAAGAAGAAAAGAAAAGAAAAGATTCATGAAAAATTAAATTCACTTGGATTCGAACCTGAACCGTCAAAACTATACAATCAAATTGTCTACGCACTAACCAATTGAGCTATTCAGGCAATTATTATTTTTCCGCGATTTGTTAACTATTTATGTAATATTCTCCATAACAAGTACTGAGATAACCGTTATACCTGATTTACCTGTCAAGTTGAACCTAATCCTATGACGCGCTATCAAGTTATCATATAAGGACTATAGATGTTTTATTATCAATTAAATGTGAATTACACCAAGCCTTTTAACCTTTTAGACTTGTTTTCTAATATATTCTTAGGCAAATATTATAAAAGGTATACTTTTTTAATTATTTCTATTTCCAAGTTTATACTCTGAAAACAATTGTAATCCCATTAATGGCATGAATATGACGAGCGAAATAACATGCTTGATCGGCAGCTGATTGTTTGATTGACAACAATGCTGGTAAAAATTATGGTGAAAATCATACACATTAGACCGGAACATTAACCAAACACAAACTATTATTGTGGCCGTTTAACCCGGTATGGCATAGATATCACGGAAACTCATCTTTATCAAAATGTTGGCTTTGACAAGGTTTCCGCTTTTACTTGTAAACTTGAAAAGAAAACTTGTTTAGCTTTTCTAAATCGTGGTAGCATATGCTTTGCCATAGGATCAAGATTTAGCTTATTAATTTTATTGTTAATGACTTAGCATACACCGTAAGTTCGAGTGTTTACGATGCTTTTTTTAATTTTAGGTTGTTTATTATACCATTTTTTAAAAATTCCAAAAACACGTTTGATGCAATGTTTGTTTTGGGTTGTTAATTATGCCTTTTTCCAAGAATTTAAAAACACGTTTGATGCTTGTTCTTTTTACTATAGAAGTTTCGGATTTCAAAGAGCCTGTCGGACACTCGCATATAATCGCTGTAAATTACATCATCTTCTGCTGTAAGGTATTTTAAACGTGATACCACAACGACCGAAGAACTTTCAGCAAATAAATCTCGTTTTCCGGAAAAATCTACAAAGCATTTAAAAAAGCGCAAAGGCGTGTTGATAGTGCTTCAAATGTCGGATACCCTCCGCTTTTCTGAAAAAGAAGTCAATCAAGTAGAAGCAAAGTTATTGACAAAACGACTTACTTGAAGTGGTGGAAAATTAATCTGTTTTCCGTAATGACAATACCAAAAGGTCACTTAAATTGGCTATATTAGTATGACGTACAATGTACCATATTACCAGTGTCCATTTTGATTAAAGAGAGTAAACTCTGCAGGATCACTATTTTTATCAAGGCTGATGATCATGGAGAGTTATTTCTCCAATACCATACAGTCATGTACATTTTTTATGTTGCAAGAGAAAAATGTAGAATACATACTGCCATAGTTAGCCCGAGAGGAATAAACGATAACACTGAATAGAAGAAGTATATACATCTGTTAAAGGAACAGACTAACTTTTGCTATCAAAGTGTGATAATAATTTATCATTAGTCCGTACATAAAAAAGGACACACTCTTAACCATAAGGGGAGTGGTGGTGTAGAGGTTTAAGTGTCTGCCGCTCATCCCGGAGGATGCGGGTTCGAACCCCACCAAGGTCACGACCGTACCTCCTCATATGACACCAGTATTGGTTTTTCAAGGAAGCGGACGCGAGAGTGACTCGATAAGCTACAAGCTTTCTTCACAGTCGAACTAAAATAAAGTAGTATAAACTAAACTAAACCATTGTAAGCGATAAAACGATCAACATTGTGTTCTTACACAGTTCTGAACCTTGTGTTTTCTTTATGTGTTAATAGGCTATAATGTTTAACATTATTATTGCATGGTTCAATTAACCCTAGGGCATAGAAACGAATACAAATCTTTGGGTTATTTAATAAAATCTTATTCCTTTGAAACACGTTTTACTTTACGGTTAATTTCCACCAAGAAAGCTCCAGACGTGTGTATTCATTAACGGTGTATTGTATGAAGAAATTGCATCTTTTTCGCAAAAGTGACTATTAAGTTTGAAACTATTTGACAATGAGTACATGTACAACAGTAATTCCCCGTCAGTATCATTTCCTTTTGTTTTTGTAAAATAATATAGCTTTCAAATATCATGTATAAAAAGTTACCACACACACTACATGTATATGATGGATCAGATACTTTCGAAAAGTTTTGTTCTCAAATATATTATCAATGTGTTTTTATGGAAACGACAGAACAGATGGCAGGTACAGAGCAAAGTAATTCAACAAGTAAATAGAAGAAACCGTACATTTAATCATCATTTATTACGTTGTGTCAGTATGTATACATGTATTGCCATCCATAGAAAAATATTCATAAGAAAGCACAATGTAACATTTATAGAAGACACTATGTGTTTGAACAGTTTTCATAACATGTTGTTAGTCCATAGAAACATGGTCATAAGACAAGATGCAGCAAATAAATTATTTTTTCAAGTGTATAGACAATAAAGAAATATTGGCTACATTAAAAGAGACTTACCAGTAACCTTTTTTTCCTTTTATGAATGCCCCTAGCCTCGCCATCAGGCTAAATGATAATATATTTTATTAAACTCGAAGCAAAATACTTTCAGCCTTTTATTCTTACAGAGCTCGATCATCTTACATTTTTGGAAGCAAAGGGAGTTAATCTGAGTACAAATGTAAATGTCTTTCAATCGGTTATACAAACTTCTCTTAAGGCATTTTGCTGTGTTTTATGTGATAAATTGTATCTTCCTATGTCAAAAAAAACAATATTTTGGCACCAAAGGGAAATAACTGAGTTCGTTAGCTCTTTTTGGTTCTTAACATATAATGTTATTGGCGCACCTTGAGAAATAGTAATTCATGTAAGGACTTTTATGTTGAAATGCCAGTCTAGATTGCCCCTTGCAACATTTCTGATAATATTTTTAGAAACCAATCTTATTAAATCCAAAAATCACCACTTGATGAAGAATAGTCAGTATATTCAGGGTTGATAGATAGTTGTTAATCCTACTGACTTTTAGCGTCTTTAATTGTAAATGTTACAAGTTTGAAAGATCTTTTGAATATCTCTCTGAATAAATGTAGTTGAATCTTTTCAAAACGATTCCTTCTTTCAGTTCCGTGGTTATCTAACTTTTGTATAGACCATGCTTCAACTAAGATGTATTTTGTTTGACTTTTTTGTTGTTTCAATAGTGTACATTTGTGTATCAAATTTGCCTAATTTTTTATGTTGTTGTTGTTCCTGGTCAGGAATGTACATATTAATCAAACTTAACGCAAAAATTACGCGGCAAATTTTGAAGATCTGTTTAAGTGCAAATAATAATTTGAGATCTTGGTCGTTCAAAATTGATCTGTTAACACTCTAGCACCCATATTTTTAAATACATTGTATTTTTAAGCAAATACTATGTTAAAACTTTTGTAAGCTTTGTAATTTTGCTCATGATCTGATGATAGATATATTCATATAAATATTCAATCTTGTGCTCCTTCTGCTTAAAAATACGTCACGCAACATTGCAATTTATATCATGCTTCAAATTGTATTCAATCTTGGCCAGTTTACTGAATCGCACTATTTCAGAACGACAAAGAAAATGATTTGCTTAATAATGATTTGATTTGCTCAATAAACAATGCCATTAATCTCAGTCCGAAACCAAACCTTCATCCACCAGCTCAGCATTCTGCGTTTACCAATATCGCGAAATCTGACGACAAAATAGCACTTTTTTCACTACCCTTGAACATTCTTCTTCAGTGATGGAACCAACTGCTACGCTGTTTCCGACTCTTGAAACATTGTTAATCAAGAAACAAGCTCAATGATACAAAGATTCCATACAGTTTTACAGTTTCAAAATTTCAAATCTCCAAGGGCTCCTGTCAAAATGACACTTGCAGTCCCGGCTAGTTCTAGACAGACATGCTTTCGTACTTGGCAGCCATTACGTCACTACTGCAAGGTCAATGTCACTGGTTTCACTTTCATCAAATCACTAAATCTCAGCATGTATTAATATATTCAACCAAAACCTTGCACTCGGATCTACATTTTACCTCTAATTTGTTAATTTGACCCTGGCCAATTCGTCACTAACAGCATGAAACCCCAAACTGCCTCCTTTACCGCTTTCCTAAGATGAATCATCCGCGTGTACAGAACTGTTACACATAAATGTATCATAATTTTTTCGACACATCATAGCATTGTTAAAGTTGCTATTGAAAAACGGTATTCAGCTCATTACTGCATAGTACAAGTAAGCAGGCAATAGTGCAGTTTGAACAGCAAATTGAATACAAGTTCAGTTCATAGTATGAACTTCTTGTCATTTTTTATCTTTTAGAGGGTATGTATCACAGCATAAGAAAGAGTTAAAAAATAATTTGCAAACATATATATAAGATCTATGACACGGTTATCTTAAGCATGGAATTGTGCATAAAATGCAAATTACTTTTGGGTTAGCTGCTAGCTTTATTAAAAAAAACTGATGATCAGTAAATATAATTTGTTATATACTGTTCTTCTATGAACACAATCTTATGTTTTGTTTCAGTTGCTTTGAGTTTGAACAGATATTTCTTAAATTTAAACGTTGACACTCTTTCTATAAACAATAACTTAAAGACGAAAATCCGATTGTTGCTTTCGTCAGGCGTGGATTGCAAACGATAGTCCATGTACTTAAGAAGAACATCACTCAACATCTATCGTCTTGTCAGGAACTTGACCAAGCCATAATTATTAATAAGTGTATTCCGGACGAGCTCGTACAACTGTTTTATGGAAACATTCTACCGCAATCGCATAAAAGCGCTTTCACAACGACAAAAAGAACACATCTGCGTGTTGCCTAAATGGACCGTAAGAGCAGAGTGACAGTTTAATTATGATGTATGGAAATATTCATAATGCAAGCATTCAAAGAACAATGAACTGTGAATATATTGTGGTGCGTGTAATAGTAAATGTGTTCATACTTCATGTGTTCATCATTGACAGTTTGGTGTTTCGATACGAAAATCTAGAATAACTTTATTGGCTAAAAGATAAACTTTCTTTAATCTTTTACATAGGCAGCTTTATATATATAAGTTGTTTTGCAACAAATGTTACCACTATATTTCTTTTGAAATAATGCTATCTCGTTCTTAAATTGTGAAGTAGTTCATATTTCAATTTCAGTTTCTTACCCTTTATAAAATCTAAAGAGTGTACCACTAAAGCATGCAGATAACCCGCTGACGCAAAGGACATTTTGTTAGGTTGTTTTAAAGAGTTAATCTTGCAGAGAGAGATTTTTTTAAGTTAACGTAATAGTGCACAGTCATGTAACGGTCACAAAGTGAATCTACCATGTTCATGAAATCCCACCCAGAGTTGAGATACGTCTCAGAAAACGAGGCTCTGCCCGAGGTAGGGATTTCCTTATCAACAACTAAATGAACATGGTACATTGTACATTTATTTTCTCACCGTTTTCATCGTATTTTTATCGAAGAGATTATATTATATTCCGTATATTGCGCAATAATTGTACAACTGACTTTCATGAGTCATTGAGTGTGTATTAAAGTTTCAATGCATATGTTTGGATATACTTTGAAATTAAAGAATTTGTTATTGCTTACCGTCACCGTATAGTATTGTGTACATACTATAATAATAGCATATTACACAAGTAGCAGGTTCAGATCGAAATATCCGTCACCGAGAGTAACTGTTTTGGCGGGAACGTGGCTCTGCCAAATACCCGCTTAACAGTTACCCGAGTTGATGGATATTTCCATCTGAGCCAAATGTCTCATGATAGAAACTTATCCGTCTGGCATAGGAGGGAAGCCAATGACGGTCCAATATGCAAGAATAAATATAAAAATAAAATAGGGATGAAACAATGAAAAAGAACCTCAAATATTAGTTAAAAACTGCCATAGATAGATAAAATATGTTCTAACGAAAAGAAAAAATGAATACCCACAACGCTATGATTGTTTCAACGTGTTGTACTGGCTCCTTATGATTTAGTAATACGTAAAATAGTCCAGCAGCGATCGCTGAAGGATGAATTTATCTTTCACCAGTAAAAGAGCGGAACTGTGCCTCTATTAAGTAAGTAAATATGTTTTGCTTCAAGGGTTAAATCGGGCAATTTGAGTTAGTGTGATCGAAGTAGCAACTAAACAAAATTTGACACCAACTCCTTTATGGTTATCGGTTGACATCTGATTCAGTCAATAAAACAGTCAGCATAAGCATACACAACTTGACCTCACACTGATGCTTCCCTGAAAGTTTGATGAAAATCAAACGAGGGGTTTTGAAGATGACATGCGGATGAGGTAATGTTAACAGACAGGCGGACAGATTGAAGTAATTACATGTGTACATATAAAGTAAGATATTGATCCGTATAGAAATATGCCTTGAATATGTTATTACGATTAACAACATTAAGAATGTTGTTTTGACATTGATAAAACATCCCGATAGAAAGAAGGCGTCTATAGAAATCTGAAATCATTGTTACATACCCGTGCTTCTTAATCTTAAAGAGTTGTCTGACAATTTGTTTTATCACACAAAAGTATGGTCTGGACAAGGAAAAAGCAAAATATAACGTTTTTGTTATGAAAGGAAAAGAATACATTACGGTTTTTAATGAGCCTCTTTCATCCCAAAATACTCTCTTTTGCTTTCTGAGTCTGAAGTACAGAAATTGTTCTGTGCAAGTCGTCGGCAAGTCATTTCAGCTCGGGTCATCGTTAGGGTTGCAGTCAAATACTGGTACTTTGGATGAACATTTACCTGTACATTGTAGCTCTTACATTACCAAGTAAGATATCTTACCAGCAAAACCCACTGTATTTTCTTCGAAAAACTTTTCTAATTTTGCTTTTTAAATGAAAAGCAAATAGTATTACATGTATTATTTACATAGCGTTGCATTTGTTTTTCAATGATATTGCAAAGATAAGAAAGCTCTGTTTGACAACGCTTTTAGTGAAAACGGGACACAAATAGGAAAAAAAGGTATTTCCATAATTGTTGTTTAAGAGTAAAGAGAAGACCATTGTAACACTATTCTATCCATCGGTTTATTATTCTACCTACGAGTATCTAAGGTGACAATGGGAGGTTTCAATAAGGTAATGTATTAATTTCCTATTTACGGGAATTGGAAACAAAACGTCGTTGAAAAAGCTGTCGAGGGAAATTGTCATGAAATCCTCAATTTGTCGTCCGCCATTTGAAAAAAGAACTCTTCCATTAATTCAGAACTTTTTACACATACATTCATCAAAATATCTTCGACACATTGTATCCTTCTTTAAATTACAACTAGGAAAAGGGTTTTAAGTGGATCACTACCCACAGACGGGATTATCGACAGAATAACAGAAAAGAAACAGATTTATCACAAAACCGTAAGATATGCTTTTGGTTAGAAAAGAAGAACAGTTGTTAAAATGGATGTCTGTGTTCCAGACAGTTGCATTAAAAAGTTAGTGTTATGTAACGCAGATTTAATGTAACATTCGATTACAAACCCTTTCTGTAGCTAAATAAATTTTACCTTTGTCTGGTGTGTAAATAGGCTGTAAGAGCAGATAGACACCATTATTCTAACGTATTTGAACCTACCAATTACTCAGTAAAGTGTAGCAGCCGAGCGGTAATACCTTGTGGGCGTACAATAGTGCCGGAGGCAGAGCCAGTACTTAGCCTGTATTTATCTTTCTACGTCTAAGAATAAATAAAACACTCTTGGAATCACAAAGTATCGTTGTGTGATCGTTTTCTTTTAATAAATGTTAAGTGTACATCCTATAACCTTATGATATATGTTGTGGCATTATGCCCTAAAGAATAAAATATTGATCTTTCTGTCTGTGGTTTTCGATACTTAACGTATTTATTGAAAAAAGAGTCATGTGCATTAATGTATGACCTGTGTAATTTACAAAATCACAAAGTGCTTTAAGAAGAAACAAAAACACTATGTTGTCCGTATTTCAAAGAATTGATAAATATCTCACTAACTAAACCAGAACACATTTTATTGCATTTGTGTTTTTTCGTCGCAGTCATATTAAGATCGCTTTTGCCCGGAAGTTCATAACCTTTCAACCACCAATGAAATGACGAGTAGAATGTATAGCAATTTTTGAAATGTGAAATTTACGCTGTAAGGCACTTTCTTATTGGATAATACAGGGTGCATAGAATTACCGAAAATAACCGAAAAAATACCTATTACAGGGTGCATAGCATTACCGAAAAAGACCGAGTAAGACTAAAAAAGGGACCGAAAAACAGTTTAATAATATGCAGACCGAAAACATCTTTTTTCAAAGGATACTAGTAATGTATCATTTTTTATTTAAGATTAATTAAAAATAAATGAAGGAATTTGTGTATAGTCAATCACAACTAGCGATATAATATCATCTTTAGAAAAAAAAAAGCTGTTTGCGGCCGGCAGAATTGTTTTATGGTCTAATTTTGTCATTTTACTTAATTTGTACATGTAATACATTGTACAATAATTTCAAATTTCTTCATTTATCCACGGACTTACTGTATATAGTGAGAATGAGAATAGACAATAAAATACTCTTTCGTTTTCAGCTTTTCTTGAATTGGTTAATATTTTAAGTACGTATGTTGTTACCTCCAAATGAATGTTAAATTATAAGTGTAGAGTATTTATACTCTCTCGGCCAGTGAATAACTGTCAATAATTCGAATAGCATATTTATTGGAAAAACAAGAACTAAGTTTGTTATCCTGATACATACCATGTATGTGGCGATATATATTTAATTACTATTGGAGACAAATTTGACAAGTGGCCGGTTAGCTCAGTCTGGAGAGCATCAGCACAACTTTGCAAGGGAAGTTATATGGTTTCGAATCCCGGACAAGGTCCGGTTTTATTCCACACCTTGTGACATTTTGTGCCTTCCGACTGAATAAAAAATATTTTTTACTATAAAAATCTAGCTAACAGAATCTATTAAAATTTGCACCGACTATATTTTTAAAGGCAGTTCTTGTACATAATGCTTAATGTAATAAAATATTTGGTATTGGTTTTGTAGTATTGTTACATGATACGATGGTCCAGTTTTCACACTTCTTTATGCTAAATATAGAATGAGCGCAGCAATGTAAACATTATACCTTCAAATGCTTCAATTGTTTTGTTAAAAGATGGGGAGGCAAGGGTATGTAATTGAATGTATTTATGTAGTGCGTTGCGAACATCCGCATAACCGTCCGCGGTGAATACATAGATCAGTTGAATATTATAACTAATGAACAACCGATGCTCTAATATCATTTTACCAGCATACATATTTCTGTTTCCTGATAAGTCAGTGCCATTTCTGATATGAGGATCGAATAGGGAGGATAGTTTTGCATACATTTAATAATATGGCACCTACAATTCGGCATGTTTTCTAAAGTGAATCGTATCTAAAGTTAAAGGAATTTTTATTGGCCTAAATTGAGTTGCAATGTTTGGGCTAGTTTATAGCTCAGATTCAATAAACAGTAAATTACATAATGTTTAACCAAATAATTAGTTTATTGATCGTAAGAGTTGTACGCATTTATCTCAGGTATCCTTGTGGTCTAACTGTAGTTATAAGAATCCAAATTTGCACACTAGCGAAAAAAAGTAATGTTATAATGTAAAGGTCATATTTGACCAAATATTTGGTACTTTTCAACCGCCAATGAAATGATAATTAGAATATATAACATTTTTTGAATTGAGAAATTGAGAAAGCTGTAAGGCATCTATCGGGTAATCGGGTAACGCCGAATGAGGCAGGTCAATAAAATACTTTTAATTTGCATTTTCAGACTGTCTTAAATGGGTTTATAGTTTAAGGAAGTAAATAATTCATATCGATCAGCGTAATAATATGTTGTGGCCGCCAAACTAATGTTAATCAAAAGAGTAGAGTAATTTATACGTTCTCGCTAGTGAATAACATTCAATAACTCGAGTAACATATTTGATCAGAAAAAACAAGGATTAAGTTTCTAGAGATGCACACGTCACGATACATATTCAATTACAAGTGGAGATGACATAGTAAGTGGCCGCGTAGCACAGCCGGTAGAGCATTCGATCTGACTAATCTGGAAGCGAAGGGCCATGGGATCGATTCCCGGTCTAGATGTACTTTAAAATTTAAAAAAAAAATCTACATGTATACTATCTAGCTACCAGTTACGTTCATATTACTCAAAACTGCGCCGACTATCTTTCCTAAAGACAGTTCTTGTTTATCTTGTTTTGTCATACATTTTTTGGGGCATTTTGTCATTGTGTAGGTATTGCCATTGAATAAAAATATTTCATTTGTGTGCAAATGTGGTTTAGTTACTATTTTTAGTTTAATTCAACTCTACTCTATTCTAATTGATATGGCCGCTTACATTGTAGCTATCTATCTGGATAATCGTCAGTTTCAGTGCCTTACGAAAAGGGGCAGTTGCTTTAACTAGAATACAAAATATCAAAATTAGTTTAGGATCTTCACTGGGCTAATTAGTAGGATCTTAGTGTTTAAAAATTGAATGACTTTGCTTCTTTTTTTCATTATCCGAGTATACATTGTAGTACGCTTCAAACTCTAAACAGTCTTTATCAATTTGTCGGTCACAAGCTAGCTAACTTTGCCCGTACTGTGGTTACCATATTTATTTAATACACATGTCTATGACTAAACAAATTGTAAGTAAATAACATTTGAAAATGATTAGTTGTGGCATTTTTTGGGTTATAAAACTAGTTTAAAATCCTGTGTAATTCTGCAATGTCGGTTTATTTGCTGTGTCATGTTTTACGTATAAAGCACAACTATTATTATTTGCAATAAATATTATATTCTTGGGCTGATCTAACTTGATACAGATTGGGTTGATAGTGCAAATGCATATATGATACCATTTTTCGTTGTTATTTTCTTTTGGTACAAGACATACAATTATGTCTATGCTTAAGGTTATTGCAATTTATGGCTGATATTAAAATTGCCTTTATGCTTTTACTGTTGCAAAACCGACCCTTTTAATAATGCTCAAAAACTACAAAAAGTAATAAATAGCCCTATGAAACGGAATTCATGTACTAAAAATGTATAAACATTAGGAAAAAAATCGCTTTCAGTCAGTTATTACGGAAACCACTGGTAATGTAGTAAGGTTATTAAACACATAAACTCCCAATTGCCTCTTAATCTTTCTAATCAATGTTGATTCCATTTTAGACGGAGTCTCAAGATAGCAATCGCAAATAGATATACTTGAATATAATGTGCCTTAAAGATATTGTACATAATGGTTATTTTTATTCAGATATAGAAATTAAAACAGCGCTGTCAAACAAGAACATGAATCATTATGAAAATTTTAGCAAAATTTAGATCATCAAATTTTAAGGGTTGTCTCGCATTTCCTCATTTAGAATTTTTGCGTAGTAAATAAGCCGCTCATTCCTTTTCTGATGAGATTGCGGATAAACCGGATTCAGATAAACCATTGAAATTAGGAAATAAGCCAGATGGAGAGGATATGTGTGACAAAAAATAAATTGGCTATCGTTATTTTTTAAAAGAATTTGAAAGTCAATGGTTGTCCCAAGACTTGAATCAATCGTATGACAAGTTTTGAACAACTTTACCAAGTGGCTTCTCTTCTGACACCTTCAGGGACATATTTCTGTTGAAATGGGCTTGGTTAGAGATATGTTATGGAGAGAAAAGATTTTTCAATATACACAAGCACAAAAGTTTGACAACTCATCTGACTTTGAAAGTCTAGTTTGTCACCAAAGTTCATTTTTGTGAAGAATCAAACTATATGAAATTTTGTTTAAAACGTAATTAACCATCCAGTTTAAGTATCACAAAATTTATACCCATTCTTAAAGTTAGTAAGATTCATACTTTTTATGATTGAAATGGTCAGAGTAAATTCAAAATACTACGACGTTCAATTATACGCAAAGAAGACTAGATTTTGAAAAAAATGTGAATAGAACTGATTTTCGTATGTCGCATTTACAATGATAAAACAGCGAATACCAAGTATACTTCAAGCGCATCATTTACAAGATCGGTTCAATCGAGAAATCTAGAAACTTACCTCACAGACAATATCTGAACCAGCGGAGACATAAGTGCATGTCTAGAGATAATCGTATGCTGTTTTTGAGACGGAAATAACTCTTACGGGCTATCTCTGCGCTGATGAATACGGTCTAATTCCCTTTTCATATTGCTGCGTCAAAGAATTTATCCCGAAGATGAAATTAGCTAAGGCGAACAATTTTATCAAGAAATAAAAGACGCCAGCAAACATAATATTCCTATACTTATTTGCATGATTTCTGCAAATCCGCATGATTGCGTTGGTCTCTGGATATTTTGGTTTGAATAATTGTGTTTGCTATATCATTATACATAGCTTATTTAAGAAAAGAACCTTGCAATTTACAGCACCTAGACATTTAAGTAGTATGCTAGTTATTGGTGCATTGTGATCACATATTTTTGAAGCAAACAAATGATATGAAATAAGAGTTCAATAGTATGAATTAATCCTACAAATTCGTATACAGACTTTTAGTATGCACATAAATCTTCTTTTGAAAGGCTTGGGAGTGTTCTTCACTTTTTTTTTTTTTTTTTTCTTAAAAAAAACGTTATTTACAGACTTTTTAAGTTTTCAACATTGAATTTACTTGTTTTATCTTTTAGTGTATAACATACACTAAATGTTTATCTGGATCATTTTATTATTTACACCCTGGGCGTGATATACCACTGTTCAACTATTGTATTGTTAAAAATAATGATTTGGTATTTCGTTATGTTTTGTTTAGTATAATTAATTAATGTCCGGTTATTCGACATGATAAAATCCGTGAATATAACTTTGTTGTAACATTTTAAACAACATATACGCTCAAGGACCGGAGGTGTTGAAGTTTTCATAGTAATTTGCTTACTTTATACTTACACTCCTTAATATAATGTAGAGCTAGATAACACCTATGAAATGTTACTTTATTTCTGAATTGAAGGTAAAATTTATGTTCGGTTTTTCGTATTATACTATATCCATGATTGCAGTATTTATCAAATGTCTATTTTAGATATGTTTTTTTGCTTCGGAAGCTGGAATTTACATTGGGTGAAAATCTTTTTTCTCTCATATCTACGTGAATGTTCTGTTTATGTTTTTGTAATCGTTTTTTTTTCAAATCTGTGCATGTTACAAGGTTAAACATGCAAGTTAATATCAGATATTAAAAGTGAAAATGGCTTGAGTGGAGATGAGAAATTATTTGTAAAAAGTCTTTATTTCTTTTATTATTGTTTTCTTTCTTTAATGTCTCCTTTTTGTCGTTATTACCACAGTATTGTCTCTTAAACGTATGCAATGTTTTGCTTTACTTTATAGCTACAGTTTTATAGTTACAGCTCAAGTATTGTGTATCGGTCCATAGTCCATAACCACTGGGACAGGCAAGTCCAGTTACAGCTCAAGCATTGTATATCACTCCATAACCACTGGCAAGTCACTCTTTATAATATCCATTAATTCACTCCAAAGATCTTCATCCTGAAATTTCAAAAATGATAACTCGCAATATACGATGAAATATTACTTCATCAACAAATAACTATTAACTAGAATACAGTACAACCTCTGTGAGTGAACATTCATGGGAATACAGAAATAAGTTTGTTGTAGAGAAGCGTTGTTCTGGAGAGGTCGATTCGTTCAATGATTGACATAACGGGAAAAATGTGTGTCTTTTTAAGGAGGTTGTTGCTCTAGGGAGAAGCTTATTGCTTATTTATAAATGTTAATGTCACATCTGTTTACGCAAGCTGCCATGTTTGACTGATTACACATTTTTCCGTTACACATTTACCTATCCTTTCCTTCCAGGCACCATGCAGTTATGCAAATGAAGTATTATCTACTTTTATTCAACCAGCTTGTGGCTCTCAAACAAGCCATATCAGATCAGACCCCTAGTGGGATTCAAACCTTATTTATCGCATATTTGTATAGTTACCACCTTATTCCCGATCCCATTATGGATGCGTAATCCACTTGGCTAAAGGAGCAGGTATGAATCCATTCCCTGCTAAGTTTCTATTTCGACTGAGTAGCAATCAGTCCTGATCATGATCTACGTTGATGTCGCTGGCAGAATCATTTGTCACAAGCAGTTTTAAACAAGAAATAAGAGATATTACAAGAAATTTCAGCATTTTGTTATATCGTTACCCGATGCGACCACGTAATAAGAACAGGTTTGGTATCCTCGTCTTCCCCCGAGACTGTTATCATTACATCTGACACTGAGATAGAACCATCCGACGAGTATTTGGAGGCGTGGTCAGTAATTTTACTGCATGATATAAAAAGAAGGCAATTAATTTTAATGCTTATCTATTCGTTTAGGTACTTGAATAAACATTTCATATTTGTTGCAACAATTTACTATATCGTATACCTGTCATAAATACTTAATCCTGATTGGCCGATAGCGCGCACGTGCTGGGTCCGCAAAAGTATGTGTAGACCTGGAAAATAATGTGTAGACCTGCACGAATTATAAGTTGTCATTTCTGTTATATTTTCACGTACTGTTCACTACTTTTTATGAGGTATACGATATAATAATTTTAGACTAATGTTTCGGTCAATATATAGTTTTGCAGACCTGTAAAAATTGATATCGACCTCTGACTTCGTCCTCGGTCAATATCACTTTAACAGGTCTGCAAAACTATATATTGACCTCAACATTAATCTCTAATTGTATAGTATGTCATAAATCCACAACATATACAATGTCATAAATCCACTCTTAAGATTTAGCGTACGGTAAATATTCATTGATTATTTTCTTTACTATGTCTTTTACTGTGCACTCCTTAAAGGTGCATATCCTAAATCTAGGATAAATGTAAATAACATCAAAAAATATTTATTCAAATAAAAAGGATTGGCACAAAACCTGAAAGTTTCAGCATACAATCGCAGCAAACATCAGTAAAATTAGAGAAATCATATGTATTTTAGTTCGTAAAACTTTCATAAACACACATTTTTTTGGAGACAGCAATTTCTTATAACATCTAATATTATATCTAATAATTATCCTAATTATTTTGACTACATATACAAACTGATATGTCGCAGCCTGCCGTACTTTTTTCAAGCTACAAACGGCAGCGCTCAAACTACAACATTTAAACCGGTGTATATTATGTACACATTAATTGATCAACAGACAGACAGTAGGAACACATAAAGTGAACACATGTACTTTTAAAAGTAACAAAAGAATGACCACTTAAGGGACACAAGACGAAATGAAGACAATGGATTTGTCTTATTCAGTCATTAAGTTTGTAGTTTGAAAACTTTGTTACAGTTTGTAGTTTGAAAAAAGGGTTTCCCAAATAATTAAGTGTCGTCTTGAGCAAATTCTGAGATATTTTCGTTTTGGGTCAGAATCTCACTATAAGGGCAATATCTCGCCGAGGAGAGATATTGCCCATACAAATATAACATGATATCTCGACTTGGACTATTAATGTCTCCCCCATTGAATATGGGAGCATATTGTTTTTGCCATGGATGTCTGTCTGTCTGTCTGTCCGTACATACGAGGTTAGGGTTTGTGTGTAGCTTAGCGTTCTGGGGTTTGCTTCAGTTCATTCCGCCATTGTGAGGTTAAAATTGGTTCTGTGGGGTTACAAAATGGTCTTGTGGGGTTAAAAAAGAACAAAGAAAGATCAAAGGGATAACCTAACAAAGGTTGTCTCGTAATTACATCCGTACGTCTGTCCGGCAAATTCGTGTCCGCTCCATATCTCCTAAACCCCTCGAAGGATTATCATGAAATATTGGTCAGATGTTCACCTAAACTACGCTATGTGCAGAACCCATGAACTAACCCCGCCGGCTCAAAGTCAAGATCACAGCTCAAGGTCAAAGGTTCGAGCCTTGCATTTCGTGTCCGCTCTGTATCTCCTAAACCCCTCGAAGAATTTTCATGAAACTTGGGTCAGATGTTCACCACTACGCGATGTGCAGAAATCGTGAACCAATCGCGCCAGCTCAAGGTCAAGGTCACAGTTAGAGATCAAAAGTCATATGACTATATTTCGTGTCCGCTCCATATCTCTTGAACCCCATGAAGGATTTTAGAATAACTCACCACGAATGTTCACAATAGTGACACAATTTGCAGAGCGCATGTAACAGCCACCAAGGTTACTCCTACTTACGGTGGCACAGAGGTGACATGTGTATGTTTTTATTTATCTCGTGCGCACGAGATACTAAGTCGTGCGCACGAGATACTAAGTCGTGCGCACGAGATACTATGTCGTGCGCACGAGATACTATGTCGTGCGCACGAGATGATTAAGTCGTGCACACGAGTTACTAAGTCGTGCGCACGAGATACTATGTCGTGTGCACGAGATAATTAAGTCGTGCGCACGAGTTACTATGTCGTGCGCACGAGATACTATGTCGTGCGCACGAGATACTATGTCGTGCGCACGAGATAATTAAGTCGTGCGCACGAGTTACTATGTCGTGCGCACGAGTTACTATGTCGTGCGCACGAGTTACTAAGTCGTGCGCACGACATAGTAACTCGTGCGCACGAGATAATTAAGTTGTGTTATTGATTTGATGATTACAATGTAGGGAATTGATTTGCGCCTCCGTATTTCCGCTATCAGCCATTCTCAAACAATATTCATGTATGTAAAGTGTATTCTGATTGGCTAATTATGTCGTGCGCACGACATAGTAACTCGTGCGCACGACTTAATTATCTCGTGCGCACGACATAGTATCTCGTGCGCACGACTTAGTGACTCGTGCGCACGACATAGAACTCGTGTGCACGACTTAATATCTCGTCGCACGACAGACCGTGCGCACGACTTAGTAACTCGTGCGCACGACATAGTAACTCGTGCGCACGACTTAATTATCTCGTGCGTACGACATAGTATCTCGTGCGCACGACTTAGTATGTCGTGCACGACTTAGTATGTCGTGCGCACGAGATATATAAAAACATACACATGTCACCTCTGTGCCACCGTACCTACTATATATATATATATATATGTAGTTCCTGAATTGTGCCTGATGAATTGTATGAAACACATGAAACACGTAAGCACAGTTAATTTAGTTAATTAAATCATTATTTTAAAGCCATATCAAGTCTTTTTATTTAATTACTTATATATATTGCCTTTTTCCGGCATTTAAAGGGTTTTAAACCTTAGGACTACTATATATATATTTTTTTTTTTCGGGGTGGGGGGGGTGTTAGCTCGCCTTGCTTTGCCAGTGTGAGCTTTTAGGATGGATGATTGTCCTGTCCTCCGTCCTCCGTCCGTCAATATTTTGATTCAAATGACATCTCCTCTGAAACCACTGGGCCAATGCTGATGAAACTATGCAGGGATATTCAAAGAATACCATTCCATACAGAACTCTTGTTGCTTTGGCAAAAAATAGGAAACACTTTAAAAATCTTCTTCTCTGAAACCACAAGGCCTAGAGCTTAGATATTTGGCATGTAACATTGTCTAGTGGACCTCTACCAAGAGTGTTCAAATTATGTCCATAGGATCAAAATTGACCCCGCCCAGGGGGTCATTTAGTTTTACATAGGCTTATATAAGAAAAACTTTAAAACTCTTCTTCTCTGAAACCACAGGGCCTAGAGCTTAGATATTTAGCATGTAGTATTGCCTAGTAGACTTCTTCAAAGTTTGTTCAAATTATGTCCCTGGGGTCAGTATTGGCCCCGCCTAGGGGGTCACTTGTTTTACAAAGACATATATAGGAAAACTTTTAAAAATCTCCTCCAAAACCACAAGGTTTATAGCCTAGATATTTAGTGTGTAACAGTGTCTATAGTCCAGTTAATCTATGGCAAAAATACCCTTAACCTCAAACTAATTGCAACAGAAACAGCAATAACTGATTTCAAATCTTACAAGTATACCTTGTAACATATCAAAAGTCTAAAAAAAATCTAAACAGGGGAACATGGTGAAAAAAAAGACATAAATCGAGCGACTATCGCAATATTTAATCTACAATAGTTCAGCCAGTTAATGAAACATATATCCAAAATAATTCTCAATTTATTTGTTCAAAGTCAAACTGTGTTCTTAATTTCAATATTAAGGCAACACTAAAATAATTTCATTAGATGAAAAAGCAAAAGAGGGTGGGGCATTTACATATGTAAAAATAATACTTTAATGATACAATAACAATACAATGCAGGGCTCAGGAAATTTTGAAATCTCATTCGGTCTGGGCCGGCCAATCACGGCCGATTCCACGTCTCTACCCCCATCCTCGATCACAAACCATCACCGTTTCTCTCCCCCTCCCCCTTCGTGATTGGTCGCCGATTTTTCGCCTGTCCCTAGGCCTAACACCGCCGACCATCCTGCTTCCATCACAGTTTTTGTCCCCTTCGTGATTGGCCGCCCTGATTACAATGTGTCATATGTTTTTAAACAGAACTGAACAAATTCAAAAGTTCAAAACAAGTACATTCATGTCATTTAACAAGTCATTTTGAATTTGTGTAACCCAAAAAAATCCCAGTCATGTAAGTAATGACCTTGACCTTTGACCAACTTCCCTTATATTTTACAACAACGACTACTGATTTATCACCGATATCATTTTTCTCTTAACAAAATGTAAATGTCTTAACAGATACATCTTATATATTTTCAACAGACTATCTCGATCTTATTACTTTAAAGTGACATTATGCGCATTTTTTTCAAGTAAATATTCAGCTGAAAATGTGTGTGTACAAAAGCGTTGAGGAAATAATAGCTTTTAACCCAATACACCAAACTCTTCCCGCTACCAGTATGAAAAAATAACTTTCCAAATATTGATTTTCTTATTTGACTGGGAGAGTCAATTTAAGAAAAGAACAACTGCATGCAGGAGTTGCTTCCCTTCCACTGCCGAAATCTCTACCAACATCAACAACGACACAATCAACTATCATTTTATCAGTCCGATTTTTTATATCTAAAGCACCAACTTCAAATAATAAATGTGGCATACTCATTAATTTAACACATTTAAATGCACAGCAACCAAAAATTGCTTTTATAAAACTGTCACCAAAAATACACTATGTGCAATGTCACTTTAAGCTGTTCGTGAACAGAAATTGTTCTCCACTGACATTACTTTGTGACCCTGACCAAAAACGTTCTATATATATATCTTTATTGCCTCCATTCACTGGAGATTTACAATTAATGTATGACAAGTATATAGTGCAAAATGAGATATACAAACATATATACAATTGGAAAATTAGATTACAGTATAACGATATGTTTATATAACTGTTGTATAACTGTTTAGAGTTCTCACGCCATTTATCGTCTATTTGTATTAAAATTGCATGTCTTGCGTTATTATTTCTTATTTTAAATAAAAAAGATGCACAATAGAAGTGTTCGGTTCTTTACATCTCATGGTATAAGTGTTAGAAATTCGAATACTTTGTTGACTTTTCTTAAGTTTGGACACCGTGAATGCCCATATAGATATAAAATTTATGGTTATTACCGATTAAGCTTGTTAAAACGGTATATGTTTCTGTAGAGCTTTATTTCAGTGGACATTTTGGTGTTACTTTTAATTCCATTCTGCTTTTCATATCACTTTTTTGTGATGAATAAGACAAATTTTCTTCAAAATTCAGACTTTGGGAATGGGGTGGGGTAAATTAATAAGGCATTGCTGAAAGAGTATAGGATTCAACAATCAAATAAGCATGCGTACGTTTAGTAGATACGCTGTTCTTTGTACTATCACATTTTGGACTTTGCGAACAAAAGCATAAGCAGATGAAAACAGATCATGTCACTGATGCCATTTTTTTAAATCAAAAGTTGAGGATATCGATAAAAATGTTGGTACTCGCAGACTTCAAGGAATTTTCACTTCCGTACTGGCGGACGGTCACGTGACAAAAAAATGGCGGCGGTCTATTTCATGAAAATGGAATTGTCTATATGACAAACTATTTTGAAGCACAGCAGCCGTACACGAAATGGTCTCGACCTGGTGATAAATATGGATGCATCATTTACATCGTGTTGATATTCTGTCTAAACCAAAGCTATTTTCTGGTCCGGAAATGATCATTTTATAAACCAAAACAGTTTCAAGTACATACAAAAGCAATCGTTATCATTTTTAGGTATGACTTAACTAAATCAGTGGGAGTTGGAACCAGCAAATTTATGTAGGGAACTTGCGGACCTATTAGATAACCGTGGTCTCTGATTTTTCCAAAATGATTGGTAGCACTAAAGTTTTCTAGAGTTAAAATCGAAAGTACAATGGTTGGGCATAACAAAAAAAAATAGTTTATGAATTTTCAGATTAATATTACGGTGTCCTATGGCTATCTGAAATTTTTAAAAAAAAAAAAAATTAAAAGGCGGTGTGCCCCCCCCCCCCCCCTCCATTTGCCAGTTTATGGCTTTTTAATCTGAAAGCTTATTGACATTAAATTTTTGACACGAATTGCAAACATTAAGGTAAACTGCAAAAAATCCCCTTGTTTCCCAATTTTTCCCCCCGGGGGATTTTAGAGCCGACAGTAAAAAAGGTAGATGTCTTTCTCAATTGCTTGACCAAAAATAATGACTTCATAAATTCACATATATTATTTTTCCTTTTTTGGCTCTCAAACACCAATATTCCTTTGTAAAACATTATGTATATAAAAGAGGGCATTTTTGGGTGTAACTTAGGTGGTTCTACATATTTATTGAGGTGTAAGTACTCAACGAATGTTTTGGTATGCGGACCGTGCCTAAATGTTATACAGCAAGTCTATGGAAAAAGATTTAGTGTAGTCATACCTAAAGTGAAGTAATATCAAATCAAAACCGAAAGTAGATGACATTCCAAAATGGCGTCAGGATCAGACCAATTTGATCTCCAAAGATTATACGACTTAC
Organism: Saxidomus purpurata; assembly: GCA_022818135.1. Lineage (NCBI taxonomy): Eukaryota > Metazoa > Mollusca > Bivalvia > Venerida > Veneridae > Saxidomus > Saxidomus purpurata. The sequence continues at coordinate 24,962,696 of JAFMSR010000004.1, read as the reverse complement.
TGAATGCTTGTTTTGATGATTCCGGAGTAATTTGGTTAGACATTTATGCGGATGCATACGGTGAAATATCTAAGTAAGTTTGAAGCAAAGGAGTACATCATATAATGGATGGTCTGGGTTATTGTAGTCTCACTATTTCCACTTCGAAGGCAGACCGATTTTACAGGTTGACATTTTACAGTTGTCCGCCTTCTAGAGGTGTGACAGTTATAAAATATCAGATCTGTGAAAGGGGTCACACTGAAACGTCAAATTAATTAGGCTAGGAGTATTGATACCCCTTTATATAGACTATCTAAATATATATAGATATCAATACCCCAGACCACCCAAAACCTTTATGTGAAGTACCTCTATGTTTGAAGTTGTTATAGGTAATACACTCAGGTGCCAAAAATTAGTCAACTTTTTCAAAATGGGCTATTCCAGAAAATATCTGCAACCCCCAATGGAAGGCACTTCGACCTAAAATACCCCCCTTTGGACAAACCCTTTAAAGACCCCCCTTGGACAAACCATTAACGCCACTAATTAAGGCATAAGAATGACCCCCCTGGACAACCTGTGGAAGGCATTTTTCTCTGAAATGACCCCCCTGGACAAGCAGTGTTACAAAATGACCCCCTGGACAACCTATGGAAGGCACTTTTCACTGAAATGAACCCCCCCCCCCCCCCCTGGACAAGCCGCCTAACAAATGACCCCCCCTGAACAACCTATGGAAGGCACTTTTGTCTGAAATGACCCCCCTGGACAAACCGCATCTGAAGACCACCTGGACAGTGACCCCTTAGACAACCTACAGAAGGGACTTTTCCCTGAAATGACTCCCCTGGACAAACCGTGTCTGAAGACCCCCCTGGACAGGGACCCCTTGGACAACCTATGGAAGGCATTTTTCTCTAAAATGACCCCCCTGGACAGTCCGTGTCTGAAGACCCAGTGTTCCCACTCAGTATTTTTTTCAGGGGTATACTTACCCCCTGGACACAAAAATAAGGGGTAAATCTCGATTTTTGGGGGTATGAAAATTACATGATAGTCACAAAACGCGACTGTTTAAAATTTTTACAACCTATGCGGCAACCACTTGTTATAAAACCATTTCCAGTACCCTTTTTTCCGACTTTTAACACTACTCGTAGTTCTTTTTAGTACCTGTGGATGGTAACTCTTCACTTTGTTGTTGGGCATCATTTATTTTATCTGCCTTGAAGACAAAACAAAATGGTTTGTCTGCATCCTTTTTGCAGACGAAGCCTGGATCATTAGATTGGTCACACTTTTAAAGTGCTAATATTAATTCCCAGAGCATTCAAATATGAAACCCGTCTTCATTTCATGACCAGTCCTTTTCCTTTAAAACGGTAAATCACCAGCAGTTATGCCGACCGATTGGCCGAGAAAAATAGAATTTCCATGATCTATTTTTAGAACATACAGAGGGATTCCAGCTGAACTCTATTCCCCTTTGGTTACATTTCCGGATGCTGCGGTGATCTCGCACGTGGTGAAAATTATTTGTCGCGATATTTATTTTTTTCTTCGTTTGTCCCCCCCAACCCAATTTAAACGTAATAATTAATTTACGAGAGTGGGAACACTGAGACCCCGACTGGACAGGGACCCCTTGGACAAGCTATGGAAGGCACTTTCTCTGAAATGACCCCCCTGGACAAGCCGTCATACAAAACGACCTCCTGGACATACCGCATCTGAAGACCCCCTGGACACGGACCCCTTGGACAACCTATGGAAGGCATTTTTCTCTGAAATGACCCCCCTGGACAAACCGTGTCTGAAGACCACCCCTGGACAAGTACCCCTTGGACAACCTATGGAAGGCACTTTCTCTGAAATGACCCCCCCCCACCCCCCCGGACAAGCTGTCTTACAAAATGACCCCCTGGACAAACCGCATCTGAAGACCTCCCTGGACAATGACCCTTTGGACAACCTATGGGAGACATTTTTCTCTTAAATGACCCCCCTGGATAAACCGTGTCTGAAGACTCCCCCCCCACCCCCCTGAACAGAGACCCCTTAGACAACTTATGGAAGGCACTTTTGTCTGAAATGACCTCCTGGACAGTCAGTGTCTGAAAACCCCCTCCTAGACAGGGACCCCTTGGACAACCCCATTCCCCCCCTCGGGACAATGACCCATGGGACAGTGGCAAGGCAGTTTTCTCTGAAATGGCCCCTTACAAAATGACCCCCTGAACAAGCTCCCCCCCCCCCTCAATGCACAGTGAACAGAATCTATACACATTATAAAAACTAAACCAAGTATGTAAAGAAACAAATATATCAGCTTTGATTTTTGTATGAAGAACCATGCATGACCCCTTTTTCAATAAAGATTTTGATTTTTTGCAGATTTTAAAAAAACATTTTTCATCTTAAAATTTCTATTTAATATAAATGCAGCAACCAAAAAGGTTAAATGCCATTATGGCTATCAGCTCTTTTAGTGCTTTGATCTACATCCCCTTACATCCTCTAAGATTAATACAATCATGTATTAATTAATAACTATTTCTCAAAGAATATTAAACTTGCCTTGTCTCAGGATCAGCGTTTTAAGAAAGATCTTTGGGTAATAGAAAGAATTTATAATTCAATTAAAATTTAAATGGTTTCAAATTTGACCAGTATTTAATTTAAGGGAAATCATTTTACAGAGTAGGAGACAGTGACTAGTTTGCATTAAAACTTGCATTCTGTCACAGGGTTTAAAGTATTTTTCCCCTGCTGCATTTAATCCTGTGATATAAAGTAGTTAAGTAATCTTACATTACATACAGTAGTTATGTAATCTTGCATAACATACTGATAAGACAGCATAAAACAAAAATTTCATTCTAACACTATTGGAAATTTCTCCTCTATACACAAAGAAGGATTTGAGCGTGATAAAACTATTAAGTATATCCCTCCCATGTAATTTTCACACAACATCTACGAGTGTGCATGCGCTAATACGCTTGGATTGGTATTGTTGTGAATGAATTCACCTGATGTAAAACAAATCGTAGTAAAATTTTCTACAATTCCGGTATCGCCAGCAATATCAGAAACAACAAAAATAAGACGAATAGCGTTTTATTTGAGGAGTAAAAAAGAACAGCCAAAATTTCACGAAATGCAAGGAATGCACGGAAAACTACAAATTTCAAGACAGCGACTTCATAAAAGCGCAGCAAATAGTACCCCATCGAACATGTTTTTGTTTAGATTAACATGTTAGAATGGAAATAGATTTTGTTTTTGAGTGACTAGATTACTACGCATTTACACTACCCACAGTGATATACTAACCGGTATATCACTCAAAAATGAAATGAAATTGATATACTAACCGGTATATCACTCAAAAATGAAATGAAATCTATTTCCTAATTATAGCCTGAGGCAATCAGTGTTAAATCAATATATACTAATAGTCAAAGCAGAGTATGGCTGAAACAGATCTAAACCACAGAACAGTCTTCTGTTTTGTATAAATGATGACTTGTTTAATTAAACTGTACTGTAAAAGTGTATTAAATATTAAATGAGAAATTGGAGGAAAAAGCAATTTACTGTGCAGTCAGATCTTTTACAGTGTGGTGTATTATGTATTAGCCACTCTACTATAACATGCTTAAGACTTAAATTGAAAACATGTTACCGTATAATGCATGCTACGGGCAATGAATGATTTCATTTACACTTTAGCCCCTTTTTATTTTGCAAAGGCGGACATAAATCCCTTCACTCTCCAAAATCAAAAAATCAAATGTAATCATTTAAAGAAAAGTTGAACTGAATATTTCACATGAAACACATTATGTTAATGATGTGGCTTATGTCAACTTTTGCAAAATGATTTAATGAAATGGCTATTGTCCCCCTCGCAATAGGTGCTAATGTCTGTTTATCTACACAGAAGTGATTGTAATATAAGAGACATAATCATTATTATATAGAGTTACTTTGCTTAGCCAAAACATAATTTATGTCTGATTTTGTGAATAAAAGACACATCACACATAACCTGATTTCCTAATTTTTTCCTTAAATCAGGTCAATTTAAAAAAAGAAGGGTTATTGTTGGAATTGCCATTTTTGGAATAGTAATATTAGCAGTTCCATAAAATTTCTATAAAATTTCCAAATATGCATGTATGTATTTAACAAAAATTGTTGTAATTCAAGAATAATTTTAAAAGTTTCTATATATGTAAAAAAGAACAGTTCCATTAAAATTGCACTCAGAATGGCATAAGATCTGCCCTTGTGACCAGTGTAGACAATGATCAGTTAGTTTATACTAATTTATTTATTCTCGATTGCGAAACAAGTTCTTACAACTTATATTACTCGCTCTCGAGACTGAGACATTCCAGATGGAATCAACCTCGAAGAGAGAGAGGCAATGTGAAATCATTAGTGTCTTGCCTAAGGACACTACCAACATGGCGATGGTAGGGATCGAACCCGGGGCCCTTCGATCCTGAGGCGAACGCGCTACCACTGCGCCACGGCGGCTCAGTTAAGTCTTAGTATGGTTTATTCATTGGCAAGTCTGCTTTTAAAATATATAAAGGTTCATGTTTGTTTTTTCTAATACACTTTTAAAATGAAAATTCTAACGCCCCTTAGTTTAATATTAAATATATTTTTTTTATCCATGTGTACAGATGCATTTGAAATAAAGGCCAGTAATGCTATGTAATAATTTCGTCTATTTTGAATCCTGTTCACTGAGTTTTGGGATGGGTGAACATTATGTCCTAAATTGCACGTGCTGCACGTGTTCAACTCAAACTGACACTTAAGTGTTTGTAATTAGACGACCAGTCAATAGCTTTCATTGAAAAACATAAAATGGCCTGAATGTCAAATCAAGATACGGCAAGGTCGATAAGTATTTTAGAAAGCAGCGCGCAACAACAAGAAGTTGTTACATTTACTTTTCGCTTATTTACGCTATTAGAAAACAAATATTGGCTAATTTTATTTTCCCATGGGGATGGTTTCAATTTACTACCACAGGTGGTTAGTCTCTCTGTCATATTTTTACCGTTTGATATGAATTGACAAATAAGTTTTACTTTTGGCTTACTGTGTGTTCATCTGTGCCAACACTTTATTTGTAGCATAAATTAAACTTTCTTAGAATTTTGTCCATAATTTTGTAACAAAGTGTTGTACATCCTTCGAATTCTGAAGAGATACTTTAGAATGTATCATAATATCGTATTTACCCAAAGTTCAATTTCAAATGAGTGGTGTTAAAGTCATGAGATGCGTTATTCGACTTTACCTTGTGTCAAAATGCGTAGTACATGTAGATGTTACTATCATTAGTGCATAAGACGGTCACACGCGCTACTTGAAGAGCCCTGTTCAGATCACTTAGCCGGAATACTTCCTGAAAATTTGTGTTTGTATTTTGTTCAAATCTAATATTGTTTTTTATGAACTTGTTATCTTACAGGTATACACATTATATGATATTAAAAGGGTTAAAATTGGTTATTTTTGTAATATTAAATACACCCTCTTTTTAGCTCACCTGAGCTGGCTCAGGGTGAGCTATTAGGATCGATGAATGTCCGTCGTCCATACACATTCGTTCGTTAACACTCTAGTGGTCACATTTTTGCCTCAATTGTCACGAAACTTGGTCAGGATGTTTGTCCCAGTAATTACTCGGACGAGTTCGAATATGGGTCATCTCGGATGAAAAACTAGGTCACATGACCCAAAAATAGAAAAATCTTGTTAAGGCTCTAGAGGCTACTGTTTCAGTCCAAATATCCTGGCAATTTGTCAGAAAGGTTGTTTGGTTGATTTATAGCTCAAGTTTTAATATGGGTCACCTGGGGTCAAAAACTAGGTCACACAGCCCAAATATGGAAAAACCTTGTTAACACTCTGGAGGTAACATTTTCAGCCCAAATATCCTGGAAATTTGTCAGAAAGGTTGTTTTGATGATTTCTAGCTCAAGTTCGAATATGGGTCATCTGGGGTCAAAAACTAGGTCACAGAGCCCAAATATGGAAAAACCTTGTTAACACTCTAGAGGTAACATTTTCAGCCCAAATATCCTGGAAATTTGTCAGAAAGGTTATTTCGATGATTTCTAGCTCAAGTTCGAATATGGGTCATCTGGGGTCAAAAACTAGGTCACAGAGCCCAAATATGGAAAAACCTTGTTAACACTCTAGAGGTAACATTTTCAGCCCAAATATCCTGGAAATTTGTCAGAAAGGTTGTTTTGATGATTTCTAGCTCAAGTTCGAATATGGGTCATATTGGGTCAAAAAGTAGGTCACACAGCCCAAATGTGTAAAAACCTTGTTAACACTCTAGAGGTAACATTTTCAGCCCAAATATCCTGGAAATATGTCAGAAAGGTTGTTTCGATGATTTCTAGCCCAAGTTTGAATATGGGTCAAGTGGGGTCAAAAACTAGGTCACAGAGCCCAAATATGGAAAAACCTTGTTAACACTCTAGAGGTAACATTTTCAGCCCAAATATCCTGGAAATTTGTCAGAAAGGTTGTTTTGATGATTTCTAGCTCAAGTTCGAATATGGGTCATGTGGGGTCAAAAACTAGGTCACACAGCCTGAATACGGAAAAACCTTGTTAACACTCTAGAGGTAACATTTTCAGCCCAAATATCCTGGAAATATGTCAAAAAGGTTGTTTCGATGATTTCTAGCTCATGTTCGAATATGGGTCATCTGGGGTCAAAAACTAGGCCACACAGCCCAAATATGGAAAAACCTTGTTAACACTCTAGAGGTAACATTTTCAGCCCAAATATCCTGGAAATTTGTCAGAAAGGTTGTTTTGATGATTCCTAGCTCAAGTTCGAATATGGGTCATGTGGGGTCAAAAACTAGGTCACACAGCCTGAATATGGAAAAACCTTGTTAACACTCTAGAGGTAACATTTTCAGCCCAAATATCCTGGAAATATGTCAGAAAGGTTGTTTCGATGATTTCTAGATCATGTTCGAATATGGGTCATCTGGGGTCAAAAACTAGGTCACAGAGCCCAAATATGGAAAAACCTTGTTAACACTCTAGAGGTAACATTTTCAACACAAATATCCTGGAAATTTTTCAGAAAGGTTATTTCAATGATTTCTAGCTCAAGTTCGAATATGGGTCATCTGGGGTCAAAAACTAGGTCACAGAGCCCAAATATGGAAAAACTTTGGTAACACTAGAGGTAACATTTTCAGCCCAAATATCCTGGAAAACCCCCCCCCCCCCCCCCCCCCCCCCCCTTTCCCCCCGTTGTCAGAAAGGTTGTTTTGATGTTTTTTAGCCCAAGTTCGAATATGGGTCAAGTGGGGTCAAAAACTAGGTCACACAGCCAAAATGTGTAAAAACCTTGTTAACACTCTAGAGGTAACCTTTTCAGCCCAAATATCCTGGAAATTTGTCAGAAAGGTTGTTTTGATGATTTCTAGCCCAAGTTCGAATATGGGTCATCTGGGGTCAAAAACTAGGTCACAGAGCCCAAATATGGAAAAGCCTTGTTAATACTCTAGAGGTAACATTTTCAGCCCAAATATCTTGGAAATTTGTCAGAAAGGTTGTTAAGATGATTTCTAGCTCATGTTCGAATATGGGTCATCTTGGGTCAAAAACTAAGTCACAGCCCAAATATGGAAAAACCTTGTTAACACTCTAGAGGTAACATTTTCAGCCCAAATATCCTGAATTTTTTTAAAAATTTTTTTTTTTTTTTTTTTTTTTTTTTTTTTTTTTTTTTTTTTTTTTTTTTTTTTTTTTTTTTTTCCCCCCATAAATATTTATTTCTTTCCCCCCCCCTAAATTTTTTTTTTTTCCCCCCCCCCCCAAAAAATAAAAAAATGGAAAAAAAAATTTGATGTTTCTAGCTCAAGTTCGAAGGCAGGGGTCAAACACTCCTCCCTCCCCCCCACCACAGCCCCCCAAAACATTTCGTTACCTCTAGAGGTAACATTTCACCCATGGATGTCGAAAGGTTGTTTTGTGTTCCTAGCTCGTTCGAATAGGGTCATCTGGGGTCAAAAACTAGGTCACACAGCCTGAATATGGAAAAACCTTGTTAACACTCTAGAGGTAACATTTTCAGCCCAAATATCCTGGAAATTTGTCAGAAAGGTTGTTTCGATGATTTCTAGCTACTTTGTTAAAAGCAGTTGTACTCAGGTGAGCGATAAAGGGCCATCATGGCCCTCTTGTTTGAATTTCAGTTTGTATGGTCATGTCATAGAATCCATTATAAAACAAAGAATTGCTGTCGATATTGTTTAAAAGTTTGCAGTCTTTTTGGAGATATAATGTTTGTGATATGTTCTAAATTTTAGAACAACTGGTTTCCGATTAGTTGACTTACTACACGCTATATACCAAGGGGCGTATGAAGTTTCGGTTAGTGTATTGCAATCAGGTTGGGACAAATGAAGGCAGATGATGATTATCAGATGGAACCCTTTTGGTCATTAAATGCCATTCCGATTTCTTTAAAGATCTGAAATATCCAATTTATTAATTTAATGTCTGTGGCAGCGAAATGTTTTTGTGTAGAGCAGCAAATAAATGTGACATTACCCGTACGAAAATTCCAACCGTAAAGTAGCAGGAAAAGACACAACTGCATGGGCAGTAAAATCCGTTTTACAAGCGTAACTCAGCCGGAATTTGTTTAAATCAGGAAAAACATGAAAATTACGGGCGTCATTTTATAACTTTACGTCTGCAAATTTTTCTACGGGCATAAATATGGACTTCACTTTTTTGCTGTTGCAGTATGAATCACAAAAAGACTGAGTTCTGTTTTACGCCCGTAAAAAACAGAAATTATATACGGTTGTAAAATGGAACAGGAAGTAATCATTTACTGGCTTTCTGATTGGTTGATTCAAAGAACAATTTGGCAGACATATTTGAAAGCATTTTGTAGTAATGTTTACATGTAAGGAACATTTTTGGTTATTTAGCTTCATATAGCATGGATATTAATTATTATCTTGTAGACAGGAGAGTGCAGTATAAAGGTAAATTGTTTAACAGAGAACAGTTAAAAATAAATTATGATATGATTGCTATTGTAATTGAAAGAATATATCAGTTAAAAGTCAGGGCTTCAATTTTGAAGAATCAGTCAGTCATGCTACGCAAGGAAACAGAATAAGAAATGACAGTTTATCTTGAATTTAATGGTGTAATTAATGAGTTGATATTGCTTGTGTTTTAAAACAGTAGGTGGAGATGTTTGTGACTTGTGAGTTTGAAGACAGTCTGAAAGAATATTATTCCTAGGATAGTTTACTTCTTGTGATAGCCAATAGTCATGCTTGTATATACTTCTTACACAACTATCTCTTTTTCTTTAAAATTAATATGTAATGTGCATGTTTCTACTATATTAGTAACTTTCATAGTAGTAAATACAATTTTTAGCTCGACTATTCGAAGAATAAGGAGGCTATTGCACTCGCCCCATCGTCGGCGTCGGCGTCTGCATTGGTTAAAGTTTTTAATAAAGTCAAATATCTTGAATACTATCAAAGGTATTGACTTGAAACTCAAACTATATGTTTACCATCAACATCTACACCTGAGCAAACAATCCCAATAACTCTGTTTTGATTTTTGACAGATTTATGCCCCTTTTTAACTTAGAAATTTTGGTTAAAGTTTTTTATAAATTCAAATGTCTTGCATATTATCAAAGGTATTGACTTGAAACTCAAAACATATCTTTACCATCAACATCTACACCTGAGCAAACAATCCCCATAACTCTGTTTTGATTTTTGACAGATTTATGCCCCTTTTTAACTTAGAATGTTTGGTTAAAGTTTTTTATAAATTCAAATATCTTGTATATTATCAAAGGTATTGACTTGAAACTCAAAATATATCTTTACCATCAACATCTACACATGAGGAAACAATCAGCATAACTCTGTTTTGATTTTTGACAGATTTATGCCCCTTTTTATCTTAGAATTTTTGTTAAGTTTTTTATAAATTCAAATACCTTGCATATTATCAAAGGTATTGACTTGAAACTCAAAATATATCTTTACCATCAACATCTGCACCTGAGGAAACAATCCTCATAACTCCGTTTTGATTTTTGACAGATTTATGCCCCTCTTTAACTTAGAATTTTTTGTTGAAGATTTTTTTTAAATTTAAATATCTTGAATACTATCAAAGGTATTGACTTAAAACTGTGTCTACCATCAACATCATCATCTGAGCAAACAATCCCCATAACTCTGTTTTTATTTTTGACAGATTTATGCCCCTTTTTAACTTTGATTTTTTTATGGACTTGAAACTGAAAATGTATGTTTACTGTCAACATCTTCCCCACTGTTTTTGATTTTTGACATATTTATGCCCCTTTTAACTTAGAATTTTGTCACAGTTTTTACCAGACTAACATGGAAATACTCGAAATGGCTTTCTTTTGAAATATCATGAATAATTATGCAGCATGCAGCGGTCATGCTTTTTTAATTCAATACATATCAATTTTGAAAAGTTACAAAGTTATTCATGATCAAATTTACAAGGTTATGTATTTCTTTGAAATTATCCCCTGTAAAATGGATTTTTACGGGCGTAATTTTTATCTATAAATTCCTGCTCATTTACATATTACGTGCCATTTGTACGCCCGTAATCCGTGCTATTTATGGTTGGTTTCCGTGCGTAAAACAGTATTCCAAGCGTAATCTGCACTATCAGGTTAGAATTCAGTCTAGGGCGTATTTTATTTTGTACGGGTGTAAATTAAAAAAATTCCGTCTACTTTACGGCTGTAAAATTTCATACAGGAAGACTTATATAGTGCAGGACATAAATTTTAACTATGGCACTTTTTTAAAATCAAGACATTTCTAGTGTTCAAATTCTTATGCAGATTTAATGACCAAAACTTTACCAATATATGCACACATGGTATATTTAAAATAAGTCAAAAACATACATGTTTTTCACCCACAAAGACTGCAAAATGTAAGAAATAGCAACTCGTTACAATTTTTTTTTAAAGTTACATATTTTAATGAAATTTTGAATCAAAATTTTACCAGTAGAAAGTTAGGTTCTTCTCCAAAACGAAAAGCTAACTTGTTAACTCATAAGACTAAATCAATATTTTATCAATGCTATACCCTGGTTGCCATGGCAACAAAAGTAAAACAATCTTGTATCATGCTGCACTGATGTTAGATAAAGTCTACCTGAGTAATTAAATAGTAACTTTCTATCTTCAGGTTGTTACGGCTGCTGGGCAAAGTGTTTGGATTTGTCAATTCTGACGTGGTAGAGAAGATTGGTATACTTCGAGATTACAGGAAATCTGATGCCGGCGACCACTACAAAACAATACAGAGCATGATAAAGTATGAAGTTGAAACAAATACTACCAATAACGAAAAGAAGGCATCAGGATCCAGGACCTTACTCAGACTGCACCGAGCACTGGAGTTTGTGTCTGATTTTCTCATCGCCGCAAAGGAGTCAGATGCACATGCAAAATTGTCAAGGGTATGTCATAAGAGTTACTATCGTACCATATCGAAACATCATTCATGGATTGTCAGGAAAGGGGTGGATGTAGCAATGCACACCATTCCTTCTAGAAAACGTTTTATAGAAAAACTGAAAATGCATGATGTTGCAGAGTCGGAGAGAATTGCGGGTGAAACTGGAAATTTGGGAATGAAAATATTCAATGTGGTCGAAAAATTGTATGCAGATAACAATCTGTTAGATCTACCATAAGTGATTTCGGAAGTTTTAATAAATGTATCACTAGGTGTTCCTTCCAAGGAAGGGACACTTACAGTTGTACAGACACACTTGACTGAACAATGCAGCACGTACATGACGTAAGCCAATTTTCGGTGTGTTTCCGTTATAAAATAAACGTTGTGATATTGGCAATGAGATGGAATCAACTAACAACTAATAGCCGTTCTTTTCCGTACACGCTACATGTTTACGTTACTGTGGTTATTTCCCTTTATGTGGTAACTTCACTGGGTAAGCTATAGTCTCACTATTTGCACTTCGAAGGCAAACCGTTTTTACTGGTTGACATTTAATAGCTGTCCGCCTTCTAGGTAAGCTATTGCACACATATACAAAATAAGCTATTGCTGAAATCGCCATACAATGCGTTTGCTTTTGCGTTATGAGTTTGACAAATAGCTGAAAGAATGTTAATTTACATATGTTTGCATAGCGTAGAAATATGCTAATATTGTTGCTGGAAGTATTGGCGCGAACTTAGCATGTGACCATATAAAAGCAGATCTAGCGTGACATAGTAACAGGTGCCTGGAGTATTATATATTGGAGATACTAATGCCTGAATTTGCGTAGACTGTCGTAGTTTGTACTTCAATAATATATATAGACAGATGTGCCCTAGAAGGAACTTTTGGAATGCTATAACTTGTATCTAAACTTAGTTGATACTACTCGGAACCTTACTTTCAAAAACTGTGACATATCATTCATATAAGATTAGTCTTGTGTTGAAATATACATAACATGCCATAGTGAACTATACCTAATGTCTAAATAGATGCCAGGACATTGTACAAAACTTTCATCCGTGTGTTTAACTCTTATCCTATTGGTGGTTCTTGTCATGAATCAGTGAAGACTATCCCGGCAGTCTGATCATAGCCTGCAGTGATCGGAAATATCAGTCTGCACCCCCTGTGAAAAATTAATGGAGCAATCCATACCGAAAGATAGACAAGACCTTTTTCATATAGCAGGATCTTGGTGAACTAGACTAGTAACTGCATGTATTTTGTCTATTATATATTTCAGGTCCTCTGATCACCTGGGTATACAATTATTTGTAGCTCTTATGTAATCAGGAAAGATGTCTTATCAGCGAAATTGACAATTATTATACCCCCCGAACACAAAGTGTAAGGGGGGGTATACTGGATTCAGCTTGTCTGTCCGTCCGTCCGTCTGTCCGTCCGTCTGTCTGTCTGTCTGTCTGTAGACGGAATCTTGTGGACCTAGTCTCCAACCCTGGTCAGAATTTAATGATACTTTAAAATGCCTAGTTGTGCAAGGTCCATGTTTCGGGTCTCTGTAAAGATCGGAGGGGCTCGGGATAGAATCTTGTGGATGCTAAATCTCCAAAACCCCTGGTCAGAATTTGATGATACTTCACACAAGTGATAAGTACAATGTCTAGTTGTGCATGGTCCATGTTTCGGGTCTCTAGGTCAAAGGTCAAGGTCACAGGGGCTCGAGATGGTAAAATCTTGTGGACTCTAAATCTCCAAAATCCCTGGTCAGAATTTAATGATAATTCACAGAAGTGATAAGTACAATGCCTAGTTGTGCATGGCTCAGGTTTCGGGTCTCTAGGTCAAAGGTCAAGGTCACAGGGGCTCGGGATAGTAAAATCTTGTGGACGCTAAATCTCCAAAACCCCTGGTCAGAATTTGATGATACTTCACACAAGTGATAAGTACAATGCCTAGTTGTGCATGGTCCATGTTTCGGGTCTCTAGGTCAAAGGTCAAGGTCACAGGGACTAGAGATGGTAAAATCTTGTTGATGCTAAATCTTCAAAACCCCTGGTCAGAATTTAATGATACTTCATAGAAGTGATAAGCACCATGCCTAGTTGTGCATGGTCCATGTTTCGGGTCACTAGATCAAAGGTCACAGGGGCTTGAGATAGTAAAATCTTGTGTGCTTTTAATCTCGAAACCCGCTGGTCAAAATTTAATTATACTTCACAGAAGCCTTAAGATGTGCAGGTCCAATAATTAAAGCATAATCAAAGCATCAAATATTACATGAATTTTAAATACTGTGTCAGTGGGATGTTCGGGGGGGTATTCATCACCTTCAGTGATAGTTCTAGTTTTTAAGAAAAATATTCATAATGTTGCTTTTTAGCTCACCTGGAGTGAGCTATTAGGATCACGATGCGTCCGTTGTCCGTCGTACGTCTGTTAACATTTTGTTCAAACGACATCTCCTCTGAAACCACTGGAACAATGTTGATGAAACTTGGCGGGGATGTTCCAAGCATGAAGCTCTACCAAAACTCTTCAAATAATTATATTCCATGCAGAACTCTGGTTGCTATGGCAGCAAATAGGAAAAACTTTAACAATCTTCTTCTCAAGATCAGGAAGGCTTAGGTTGATGAAATTTGGCAGGGTTGTTCCTTGTATAAAGCTCTGTCATATTCCTTGAAATTATTTTATTCCATGCAGAACTCTGGTTGCTATGGCAACAAATAGGAAAAACTTTAACAATGTTCTTCTCAAGACCAGGAACGTTTAGAGCTTAAATATTTGGCATGTGGCATTGTGTAGTTGACCTCTACCACAATTGTTCAAATTATGACCCCTGGGTCAAAATTGACCCCGCCCAGGGGGGTCACTTATTTTTACATAGGCTTTTATAGGAAAACTTCTTTTCTAAACCCATAAGGCCTAGAGGTTAGATATTTAGCATTGCCTACTGGACTTCCACCAAGATTGCTCAAATCAAGACCCTTGGGTTAAAATTTAGGCTGCAGAGAAATCACTTGATTTTACACTCGTAGATTGATAAAGAAATCTAGAAATGGGCTTTATGCATTATTTTGATTTCTAAGGTATTCAGGTTGTCTATATAAATCAACATTTTAAAAACACTTCTTATGTTATTTCCAGTACATTAAAGATTTTTTTAAACACCCCAATTGCCAATTTTATTGCAGTTTTTACTGATCAATTTCAATCTGTTCAGTACACATCTTGAGGTCAGTGCTAGGTCATTCATTCATAATTCAGTACCACAAGGTCATACAGTTGGCAATTATGTAATTTTTATGAAAAAATTCTTCATGGTCATTGTAAAATGAATAGCAACAGTGGAGATCATGAGCAGAATAATGAATAGCAGATCATGAGCAGACAGCAGACTAATGAATAGCATGCAGTGCAGATCATGATCAGGCAGAAAAATAATGAATAGCCAAAAGTGCAGATCATGATCAGGCAGCAAAATAATGAATAGCTTACAGTGCAGATCATGATCAGACAACAGAATAGTGAATAGCATGCAGTGCAGATCATGATCAGACAGCAGAATAATGAATAACATACAGTGCTGATCATGATCAGGCAGCAAAATAATGAATAGCTAACAGTGCAGATCATGATCAGACAGCAGAATAATGAATAGCATACAGTGCTGATCATGATCAGGCAGCAGAATAATGAATAGCTAACAGTGCAGATCATGATACGACAGCAGAATAATGAATAGCATACAGTACAGATCATGATCACGTAGCAAAATAATGAAAAGCGAACAGTTCAGATCATGATCAGACAGCAAACTAATGAATAGCTTACAGTGCAGATCATGATCAGACAGCAGATTAATGAATAGCATACAGTGCAGATCATGATCAGCAAAATATGAATAGCGATCATCAGCGCAACCAAGATAGGTAAAGGGAGGAAATAATAATTTTTCAAACTTGCATTTCTAATAAATTCCATCTAAATATATAATTGTTAATGCAAATATTTGACATAAAAATACAATAGGTCTTATATTTATATCTTTTCTTAGGCAAATTATGTGTATCAAATTTGTACTTATGATAAAATAACTATCTAGGTTGGGCAACCAGGATAGGGAAATCAAATTTAAAAAATACCTCCAGTGAAAATCTGACTTGAATTTAGCGCTAAGTGAACATAAGTGAGTGTAAATGATCAGATGTTAAAGTTTCAAACAAATCTTTTACATGGCCAAAATCTGATTATCCACCTTTAAAGATTTTTCCTGGATAAAGTTGGCAACAAAAACTGAAGTTGTAACTTTCACATTCACATCACAAGAAAGTTCATACAGTCGACTCTCGTTCGCTCGATTTTTTTTGGACCAAAGAAAATAAGTCGAGATAACGAAAAATCGAGATAACCGAAGTTAAATAAAATATGAAATATGCTCGATAGCCGATAGGGGGGGGTAACTTTCTCTTCTTGCCCTTGCACCCCGGTGCTGAAAGATTGGATATCCCCCGGGTTGGTAACCAGGTCCTTCTCTAAACTCTCAGCGTTTGACGATCCAGATATCCTCTCGGGTGGGTTACCGGGCCCTTGACTGGCGCTCGGACAAGTTCATGACTTCCGCCCTCCGAAATGACTCTTCCGTTCTTTATTTCAATAACGAGATGTTATCTGTCAAATTTGTACGTATTGAAGACACGATTTATAATTGACAGAATCTTCATTTCTTGCTGTTTATAAATGCAAATAAATTTACTCAGTTTTGACACAATTCAATGCAAATTACCCATTCCGCATATTACAGCTTACGTCGCAAACAAACAATTAATTAATTTCGGGTCGTTAACCGAATCACTGAGTGAATAGCCGCGCGTGGTGTTTTTCGCGCCTCTGACAGCAGACGACAATATAGCGAATACAATTGGGTGCAGCTTTTCGCACCTTGTTTTGGCAGGTGATAAATGTCAAATCGACATATCGGATGTCAAAATAGAGGAAATTTCATAGTTGGGGATCAAAAATTTAGTCGAGATAACGAAAAAATCGAGATAAACAATGAGATTCCGTGTTGTTTTGAAGAGGGATCGGACCCGGGACGGAAGCGAATAACCGAAGTCGAGATAACGAGAGTCGACTGTATATAAAATTAAATCAATATTTAATATATACAAAACATATGAGAAGGTATCAGATTTATCAATAGCAAATATGCCTATGCATGTTTTTATGCCCCTGAAGGGTGGCATATTAAAATCGCACTGTCCGTCCGTCTCAGTAGACATTACGGGGTTAGGGTTTGAGTACAACTTAGCGTTGTGAGGTTCTTTGAGTTAATTCCGTCATTGTGGGGTAAAAAATGGCATTGTGGGGTTATATAATTGTATTGTGGGGGTTGAAAAAGATCAAAGAAAGATCAAATGGATAACCTCACAAAGTCCGTCTGGTAAGTACGTCCGTCCGTCTGTGCGTCCCCACTTGCACATTCGTGTCCTGACTGTAACTTTGTCATGCCTTGAAGGATTTTAAAAAAACTTGGCACAAATGTCTAGCACATCAAGACGTGTTGCGTGAAAGACCCACGTCCCTTGCTCAAAGGTCAAGGTCACACTTAGCGTTTGAAGGTAATGGAATCCTCTATATATGCACACATTCGTGTCCTGACTATAACTTTGTCATGCATTAAAGGATTTTAAAATAACTTGGTACAAATGTTGAGCACATCAAGACGATGTGTCGCATGAAAGACCCACGTCCCTAGCTCAAAGGTCAAGGTCACACTTAGAGTTTGAAGGTAATGGAATCCTCTATATATGCACACATTCGTGTCCGGACTGTAACTTTGTCATGCATTAAAGGATTTTAAAATAACTTGGCACAAATGTTGAGCACATCAAGACGACGTGTCGTGTGAAAGACCCACGTCCCTACCTCAAAGGTCAAGGTCACACTTAGAGTTTGAATTTAATGGATTCTTCTATATATGCATATATGCACACATTCGTGTCCGGACTGTAACTTTGTCATGCATTGAAGGATTTTAAAATAACTTGGCACAAATGTCTAGCACATCAAGACGACGTGTCGCGTGCAAGACCCACGTCCCTACCTCAAAGGTCAAGGTCACACATAGAGTTTGAAGGTAATGGAATCCTGTATATATGCATACATTTGTGTCCGGATTGTAACTTTGTCATGCATTAATTGATTTAAAATAACTTGGCACAAATGTTCAGCACATCAAGACCATGTCCCTACCTCAAAGGTCAAGGTCACACTTAGTGTTTAAAAATAATGGAATACTGTATGCATGGTAACTCTGTCATGCATGGAAGGATTTTAAAATTACATAGCACATTTATTGAGCACATGGAGAGGACACAGACTGTGAGACACCTCTATCGGGGACATTCGTCACTTGTGAGGGACAGCTCTTGTTCTTTCATAAAGAATAAGCTCTTGCTCTGTTTACTTCTAAAATGTACTCTTCCATCTATCAATTGGGACAGTATCATAAATTGTTGAAGAAAATGAATAGCTTACAGTGCAGATCATGATCAGACAGCAAAAAATGAATAGCGAACAGTGCAGATCATGATCAGACAGTAAAAAAATGAAAAGCAAACAGTGCAGATCATGATCAGACAGCAAAAAAGTGAAAAGCGAACTATGCAGATCACGATCAGACTGCAAAATAATGAATAGCTTACAGTGCAAATCATGATCAGACAGCAAAATAATGAATAGCAAACAGTTCAGATCATGATCAGACAGCAAAATAATGCAAAACAAACAGTGCAGATCATGATCAGACAGCAAAATAATGAATAGCTGATGATAGTGCATAGCATGACCAGACAGCGTAAAATGAATAGCTTACAATGCAGATCAAGATCAGACAGCAAAAAGATGAATAGCGAACAGTGCAGATCATGATCAGACAGCAAAATGATGAGGCCTTGAGTTTAAATATTCAGCATGTGGCATGACTCTCTACCAAGATTGTTCAAATTATGACCTCAGGGTCCAAAATAACCCTGCCCAGGGGTCTCTTGATTTTACATAGGCTTATTAAAGGGAAAATCATGAGCCAAAGGTAAAAATTGACCCTTTTCTGCTATTAATAACCTTCTATTATAGCCAATGGTAGACAGGTGAGCGATACTAGGCCATCATGGCCCTCTTGTTTAAATAGAAAGTACATGATAAATACATGTATATATGCTTATATAGCACATTAATGATATTGAAAAAGAGAAATATTCCTTTTGACTATTACATGAAAGACAGGTAAACATCAATATTGTTGAACTTTTAGAGCAAATAAAACATATAGCTCTTACCATTACTCTATCTGTACATTCATTTATAATTTTTAGGTGTACTTAAAGTAATACTGGGGTTTCAATACATTTGGAAATCATGTTCATTCTTCTTCTGTTAACTTATAAAATAGTCCTTACAGTTCCCACTTTGCTAATTTAAAAATCTTGCTAAAGATTCATTTGACATAGATTAACTATTAGAGAATTTTCCTTTCGCGAATTTATAATTTGGGTATTAGTCTGTCTGCTCGCAGATCATGAAATTTTCGTCGATTGAAAATAACTCAACTAACATTAATTAAACTTGGATTTTAAAAAAAGTTTCATAGTATACTATGGTTTATAATATTATAGACTGTATTTTTTGAGTATACGGTAATTATGGTGATGCACATTAATTTTATTGTTTCGAATGTATGATGTGAACCCACCTTGCACACAACACTCCCTTACCTGAATGAAACCATTTTGTCTAGCATATTCCCGTATACAGCTGACCCACCAGTCCCTATTCCTTTACAAGTTGCTTTAATTAAGGCCAAAAATATAATACTAAGTGTCCCGGTAACATGCCAAAAAAGAAACAGGGTAGATAGATAGGTACATTTAGGGGAATATATTTTATTTTTCAAAATTGTTTTAATTACCCCAAGCTGTTCTAACAGTAACTACCAAAAAGTTATTTACGACACAGTCTGAAAATTAGGATACGTGTTAAAAGAATCACAAGATTGATTTGTTTAGGCATAGAGAGATTATGTAAAATTTATTTAGGCCTAAGAGTCTGTTTGTATTGATTATGTTTTACAAATTATACATTCTCTTGCTCGATTGTTGCTTCATTGATGTCAGTATGTTTCTCTCACTTTAGTTTATACTCATTTGTTTTTGCTTGATTGCGAAGAAAGCTTGCAGCTAATCGAGTCACTCTTGAATCTGCTTCTTGGAAAAAACCAGTACTAGTGTCATATGAGGAGGCAGTCGGCCAAAACCCACTTGAGGCCTAAAACCGCGACCTCCGGGATGAGCGGCAGACACCTGAAACTCTGCACCACCGCTCACACTTTATGCTTCCATGGCGGTCTAGCTTCATGTCAACTGAACCTATTCCAAAATTAATGAAATTCAGCAACAAGAGTTTGCTGCAAGTGTGAATCAAGTCCGCATATTTATAATCTAGCACAACTGATCTCTGTCCATATTGATGACTCTTTGTGATACATGACTAAAAGCATGTTATAGAAATGTTTATACTTGTACATTTGTATACATGTAAAGGTTTTTACTTTTATAACAATATTCCAGGCTAATAGCCATACCCACAGGTACCAAAGTGGTTGTTTATACTAACATAGACTGTAGAATATAATACTAGCGTATACTTATATATATGCAAGTATATACTAGTATACGCTGGAAAACATGTGCTAGCATGGACGACAAATTATATGTACAGTAAAACTTTGATAACTCGAGGACGCAAGCGGGTGAGTTAAATGCTCGGGTTATCCGAGTTCTGGAGTTATCCGAATTAGGGAAAGTTTACAAATTTTTCTCCAGTGACTTATCTTATGAACAAAGTGTATTTGAGTACCTTTATGTTGTATTAGGATTTATATATTCATTAATTTCATTAAATCGTGAACCATGAATACCATTTGTATTTATTTGATTAAATCCTGTCTGTTTTGTATACATGTATAATCATGGTATTTACTATATGAAAACTGATTCATGGAGAAGGCGGAGTAATTTAATTTTACTTCGCCCGGTGTGTTAACCCGAGATCAAGTCCTTCACTAGATTGCTCGCACACAAAGTCAATTTCTGAGAGGTTAGTTATTTTAGGTTTCGGAGGATAGTGCAAGATACAGAAAGCGTCCCAATTCCAGAGACACCCCTGGTTCTTATACATGCCAGGTGTATAGCACCCATACATGGGACCTCGGTTTTAAAGTCCCATTCGAAAGACTGTTAGTAATGTTAGTTGGTCAGCCCCGGGAATTTGACAATTTGATAAAGATTACTCTAGATAAAATATGAAGTTTTGGATTTTTGGCATGCTTTACTCAGACTCATAATTTTCTTCTCATCATTAAGTTCTCGTAATTAAACACTCGCAAACATAATTTTCTTTATTTTCTTCTTATTCAAAGTAATGGGCGTCTGTAATTACATATGATCGAAGACTATTAAAATGTGCGAATAATATTTTTAACTCTTTGACCACCTGGACGGCCGATTAATCGATAATAAACAATCAATTAACAATAGAAGTTTTTCTTATGATGTGTCAAAATAATGATATGTAAGCGGAGGTGAGAAACATCTGATAATCAGTGACCTCGAGTTGCCGAAGGTAATTTAGAAAGAAATCTATCTGGCGGGACCACAGGTGTTCCTCGAGTTTTCCGGGTTCTCGAGTTATCGATGCTCGAGTTATCTATGGTGATTTCTGGTAAAATTGCCGAGACCGACAGGAGTCCTCGATTTATCCAGGGTTCTCGAGTTATAGATGCTCGAGTTAACGAAGTTTTACTGTATGTACTAGCAATATCTGCAAAGAACAGTATATACTAGCATAGACTGTAAAGTGTATAATTATTCTAACACATACTGTACTAGCATAGACTGCAAAGTATAATCACTAACCTTAACTGCAATATGATGTACCAGCACTGCTTTTTGCATAGCAATATCCATATATTAGATGCACACTTTTGTCTATGAATCATAGTTTTTTATTTTGACATACAGATTTTGTTGAAACAAAGCTAGTTGTTGAATGATTGATCTGACACTGTTCCAATCTACCATTGTCCTGGTTAGAAAATCTGTCTTTGGACCAAGTAGAAGAAGAATAAGTTTTCCTTCATCATTTAATTGTATAACATACGATATCTGAATGTTTAGCAATTTCTATATGTTTATAAGGTCCTTTGACCCTTTCATGCTGGTAAAATAACTAAAAAGTTCTTTTATACCTCAGTTATTTTTATAAATACAAAATTAATGTACATTGTACTTTTCAGATTAGTTTATCTTGTATTTGACTGCACATTAGAAGTTCATATGAAAACTGGTTTCTCTGTATACATTCAAACATAATTGTCAAGACGCCTCTACTGTGCACCTACATCCTTTATGTTATCCAGCTATCACATTCAATTTTCTGGACTAACCTAAGAACTGCTGTTTGCCTTTTGCCCATCAGGTTTTAGCTCACCTAATCCATACTCTAAGTGAGCTGTAGTGATCAGCCTCTGCCTGTCTATCAACATGTATCTTGTTTACATGCTAGAGTTCACAGTGTCATATTGGATCCTTCTGAATCTTTGTCACATTATTTGTCTTTATGATATCTGAGTCAGTCACAGGAGTCCAAAATGTCAAATCTTCATAATTCTGTAAGAATACTGGTTTGGATGAAGGTATTGTTTTGATTGGAACGGAATAAACTGGATTCAAAAATGGGGTAATGCAGCGTAAAAGGAAATTACTTACACCGTAATTGCTTCAATAATAATCCAATCATCACCAGATTTTGTTAGAAAGTTTATCTCTGTGAATTCTGGTTTAGCATCAGAACTGAAATATCTAGGGTCAACAGTTATGTAAACACTTTCAACTTGTGTAATCACCATTAGTCTTCATGAAATTTTGTTTGTGTTATTCCTTGCGAATTCTTGTTTGGGATCTAGTTAAAGGAAGTGAGGCTAGGTCAACTGTGGTGAAACTTTGCAGATTTAGTCCTATAATAAGGCACAAATGACGGATCTTTGCCTTTTACAAACACAGTTCCAGGGTGGACCACAAAATCGTTGTAACTTATATGAAATAAAAAAGGGCTTGCAACAGCTTTAAGGCCAACACTCGAATTGTCATGCTCTTTGTGACTCATGTGAGCTGTTTTGAACACACCTATCCTTGTTTCTATTATTCCTGTCATGTTTTTTTCCTTTTCAGACTTACTTCACATGTCACTTTTTGTGAATTACTTATCAAAAAAAATGTTCACGGAGTAATGCTTGTTTTTTCATTTCAATAATGTTAGTTCAGTAAATATTATATATGCACTTTTTAAACTTGAGCTTTTGTCCATTTGTCTACAGTGAAATCTACACTTGTATCTTAATTGTATTTTAATGTTTTTAAATCTTTGAGAAATAAAGCTCAGGATGTTATTGGTAATGCAAAAAAGAACTTTTTTTCAGATACACTTGAACAAAATAAAAATAATTCCAAACCATTGTGGAATACACTTAAAGACTTGGGTTAATTTAAATTACCTTTTTAGAAAGGGTCATTCTCTTCACAAGCAAACATTAGCTTGAAAATAGATGACAATATTTGTTGTGATAAGAAAACTATTGCTGAAACATTTAATTCATTTTATACCACAGTTGCAGCAAAACTGGTTGAAAAAATGCCAGCTAGTGTACAACAGTATGGCAAGACATTTGTGAACAAATTTATGCAGAAAAGGGTGTTTCCATGTAAAGTTATTCATTTTCGTTAGTGTCAGAAAATAAAGTGTATAAATATTTACATAAACTTAGTGCTCATAAAGCTACTGGTCCGGATGATATCCCATCACGCTTTATAAATGATGGTGCTTCCATTATTGCAAGTCCCCATGTCATAAATTTGTCTTTAGTTCAGGGAGTTGTTCCCGATGATCTTAATATGGCTAGAGTTGTCCCCCTTTATACGAAAAGCGATAAAACTTTTGTTGTTAATTATCGCCCAGTCTCTATTTTAAGTAAAGTGTCAAAAGTATTTAAAAGAGTGGTGTATGATCAGGTGGAGTCTTACTTCCAGGAAAAAGGGTTACTTTACCAATTTCGGTCAGGTTTTAGAAGTGGCTTTTCTACTGATACCTGTTTGATTCATTTAACTGATTTTATCAGAATGGAAATGGATAAAGGTAATATTGTTGGCATGATACTATTGGATCTGCAAAAAATATTTGATACTGTAGATCACGCTATTTTGCACATGAAACTTCAAGCTGCTGGACTCGGTGACGGCATTTTAACATGGTTCAAATCTTACCTTTCTGAAAGGCAGCAGCTCGTAGATGTGGCGGGTACACATTCTACAGCTGCTCCGGTAACCTGTGACGTCCCTCAGGGGTCCATACTTGGACCATGCACTTCTACTTTTAATTTATGTGAATGACATGTCAGCAGTTATAAAAGAAAAACTTCTGTTGTATGCTGATGACTCTGGAACTCTTGTGTCAGGTAAATGTAAATCTGATGTGGAAAAAATGTTATCAGATGCCTTGAATCTTGTAAGTCATTGGTTTATAGACAACAAGTTATCCCTACACTTAGGTAAAACAGAATCTTATTTGGTTCCAAGAGTAGGTTAAAATCAGATCCTAATCTCAAGGTCACTTGTAATGGTGTACCTATTAATCCTGCTTCTGCTGTCAAATATTTAGGAACTACCCTTGATCAAAATCTGTCATTTGATTCAATGGCTCGTTCAGTACTCCAAAAGGCTAATTCAAGGTTAAAGTTTTTATATCGCAAACGAGAATACCTCACTGAACATACTAAAACATTACTGGGCATGTCACTGATTCAGTGCCATTTTGACGATGCCTGTTCTATTTGGTACATTGTCTATGTTCAAGATCAAAAATGGTTTAGCCCCAGTTTACATGGGTGACAATTTTGTGTCCCAAGATAATGTTCATAATTATAGCACAATACTTAGTACATGTAATAAAGGTGCCTTTGCTATTCCTAAGGTAAAGAGTTTTGGGTCCAAATCCTTTTGTTTTATGGGTTGCACTTTATGGAACAAATTACCTCATAAGGTCACAAAAATCACTAAACTCTCTGCTTTTAAGGTTGCTGTTAAAAAACATTTCTTAGATAATTCGAAGTAATTTTTATTTTTTTATTAAATTTAGTTATGTATAACATGTATAATTTTGGTATGGTTCAAATAATTCAATGTTTCTTAGATCTTCCACTTTTGTTTTTTTTATGCATTTACACAGCTTGTTACATAAACAAGATGTAGGCATTTTTAATTGTCAGTCAACACTGTGATATTTTCACGTGATATAATTTCTGTCTCACAGAAATGAAATGCGATAATTACATTAAATTAAATTATTATTTTTGTGATAAGATTCAAGTAAAATATGTGATAAATATGTATGTTAAAGCAATTTGTGATATTTAAATTATGTGATATTCTGTGACACTGATTACTGTACATTGATTCATCGCCTCTCTCTGTCATGCCACCAACACAAAGGGACCAAAATGGAACTACGAGTTTACTCTTTTTAGCTCACCTGAGTTGGCTCAGGGTGAGCTATTAGGATCGATGAATGTCCGTCGTCCGTCGTCCGTCCACAATTAGTTCGTTAACACTCTAGTGGTCACATTTTTGCCTCAATTGTCACGAAACTTGGTCAGGATGTTTGTCCCAGTTATTACTCGGACAAGTTCGAATATGGGTCATCTCGGATGAAAAATTAGGTCACATGACCCAAAAATAGAAAAATCTTGTAAAGGCTCTAGGGGCTACTGTTTCAGTCCAAATATCCTGGCAATTTGTCAGAAAGGTTGTTTGGTTGATTTCTAGCTCAAGTTTTAATATGGGTCACCTGGGGTCAAAAACTAGGTCACACAGCCCAATATGGAAAAACCTTAACACTCTAGAGGTAACATTTTCAGCCCAAATATCCTGGAAATTTGTCAAAAAGGTTGATAAGATGATTTCTTGCCCAAGTTCGAATATGGGTCATCTGGGGTCCAAAACTAGGTCACAGAGCCCAAATATGGAAAAACTTTGTTAACACTTTAGATGTTACATTTTCAGCCCAGATATCCTTGAAATTTGTCTGAAAGGTTGTTTCGATGATTTCTAGCTCAAGTTCGAATATGGGTCATCTGGGGTCAAAAATTAGGTCACAGAGCCCAAATATGGAAAAACCTTGTTAACACTCTAGAGGTAACATTTTCAGCCCAAATATCCTGGAAATTTGTCGGAAAGGTTGTTTTGATGATTTCTAGCTCAAGTTCGAATATGGGTCATCTGGGGTCAAAAACTAGGTCACAGAGCCCAAATGTAACCTTGTCAACACTCTAGAGGTTATATTTTCAGCCCAAATATCCTTGAAATTTGTCAGAAAGGTTGTTTCTATGATTTCTAGCTCAAGTTCGAATATGGGTCATCTGGGGTCAAAAACTAGGTCACAGAGCCCAAATGTGGAAAAACTTTGTTAACACTCTAGAGGTAACATTTTCAGCCCAAATATCCTGGAAATTTGTCAGAAAGGTTGTTTCGATGATTTCTAGCAACTTTGTTAAAAGCAGTTGTACTCGGGTGAGCGATAAAGGGCCATCATGGCCCTCTTGTTTGTGTTATCCCTGGTGTCGGTGTGCATGCCATGGCTATTATGTTCATGTTGTGATATTGTTTTATTGCATTCATGTTTGTTTTAGCCATGTATTGACTCCATACCAAAATAAATCTAATCTTATCTTCTTATCTTATCTTGTGAAACGTTCAGTGATTTCAGATCTTTGATTTGATCGTAAAGTGGTTATTAAAGTGGTTAATTTTCAATGTTCACTACAAAACATAAACACATTACTCTGCTAAAGATTTAATCTATTTCATTTCAAAGTTGTCCTGAAGGTCTTTCTTACTCTGCTAAAAATATCATCTATTTCATTTCAAAGTTGTCCTGCAGGTCTTTCTTACTCCGCTAAAGATATCATCTGTCTCATTTCAAAGTTGTCCTGAAGGTCTTTCTTACTCCGCTTAAGATATCATCTATTTCATTTCAAAGTTGTCCTAAAGTTCTTTCTTACTCTGCTTAAGATATCATATATTTCATTTCAAAGTTGTCTTGAAGTCCTTTCTTACTTCCGGATGCACACTATAAATGGAAATGTTCGGAATAAAAAAATCAACATAATTAATTCATCAGGAACGGCAGACTCTTATCTGTCAGTTATTCCGTTATAGTGTTCAAGATTTTCTTAACTTGTCTTAAAGTTCCTATCAAAACCCTATCTCCTAAAAGAATCTGAAAAGAAATGGAATGGAAAAACTTAAAAAATCTATTAAAATCGGAATATTTAGATATAAAGCATTTAACATTACCTAGTGGACAAATATTGTTCAAATCATGACCACCGGGTCAAAAGTGACCCTGCTTGGGGGTCACTTGACTTTACATAGGCGTATATAGACAAAACGTTCAAAAAATCATCTCTGAAACCACATGTCATATAGCTTGAATATTTAGCATGTAGCATTACCTATTGGGCATCTACCAAGATTGTTCAAATTATGACCCCAAGGCCTAAATGAAACCTGACCTACATAGGATTATATATATACAATGTATTATGTAGAAAAACTTTAAAAGTCTTTTTCTCTGAAACCACAAGATCTAGAGCTTGATATTTGGCATGTAGCATTGGCTAGTTGACCACTACCAAGATTGTTCAAATTATGACCCCCGGGTCAAAACTGACACTGCCCGGGGGTCACTTTGCTTCCAACATAAGCTTGTACAGCGAAAACTTCAAAATTCTTTATTATTAATTAATCATATTATGTAGTGGACCTCTACGAAGGTTGTTCAAATCAGAACCCCCAGGTCAAAATTGACCCTTTCTGCAATTGATGACATTGTATTATAACCAATTGTTTCCAGGTGAGCGTATATAGGCCATCTTGACCTCAAAATCGATAGGGATCATTTACTAGACACTAAGTGAAAGAGTTCTCTAGTTATTGATCGGACACGTATTTCATGCTAAAGGTCTCTGTGATGTTGGCATGCCTGACCTTAAATCGGTTGGGGTCATCTACTGATCATCATCAACCTACCTACAAAATCTGAGTACACTAGTCCAATGCATTCTTCTGATATTGATAAGACACGCTTTTTTCTGTCGAATGTCACTGTGACCTTGGCCTGTTGACCTCAAAATCGATAGTGATCGAGAGGTACAAATTGCATATGGAAGAGAGTATGTTTCCCAAAGAAGCACATTAAGGAGATTTAAACGTCATTCAATACTTAACGAACCCGAGACCTACGTACTGTAATTTTCCTCTATTAGTTAAAGGTTGTATTTAATGTTGTTAGAACTTGTGACCTGACCCTTTTCCCATGTATTTATTGTCATATAGTGTACTATCTTTAGTATTGTCACTAGCATTGGATATAAAATATGTTTAAACTAAAACTATTATTAAGTAACCGGAACTTGGATGAAAGTACCAGTCAACTCTGTGTAAATTTTCTGTCTCTTTTATTAGAAGTTTCAAAGAGAAAACAAGACTAAGCCGCGCATGTTTTTGAAGCATGACTTAAAGGAAGCGAGGCATTTCAGAATATACTAATAACCTGTGCAAATATAATTTACATACAGGGTCTAAATGTTGTGGAAAAGAATATACTGCATGCCATTATAATGTGCAAAGTTTGGACAGCCTCAATGAAAGTTTCCTAAACTGACTGGCCAAAATACCTCTTGTAAATCGCACACGGTATATTGACCCCTAAAGTTACTATCAGATTGACTGCATTGAGCCAGCGATCGTTTATAAATTCCTGATTGTGCGTTTGTTGTTTTCTGCGCGCACTCAAGCAGACGAAATCCACGTGATTATTTCTGTCTTTACCAATTGGTCGGTTGTTAGCGATGCTTTACATGACTTTCATTGACTGTTTACAAACATGTTAAGGCCCTGCGTATTGCATAGTTGTTTTTTTTGTATAATGTCTACATTATACTTGTAATGTAGTAACTAAAATGGGATTTCATTGATTTTCACGTTGACGCCATTATGTATTTAAACTTCTAAATGTTTAAAGTTAGCAGTTTTGCTAACGTTAAAGATGTTTATCTTCCAATACTTTTTTCTGAGCTTTGATGAATCTGGTCGTAAGGTCCATAAACAAGCTATAAAAGACCGTAGCCTTCAAGTTTGTAGAAAAGTTATTAAATATCCTTTGAATATGTCCAAAGTTTTGACATACTGGTCGAAGACGTATGTATTTGGTATCGTTTTGTTTGTAATCAGTTAATACAAATTATTGATTCATTGCAGGGTTTTTATTCAAACATAATACATAGTTTTTATTTACAGTAATAATGGTGGCTGCTCCCTATTCGATTATGCAACCACATGGTACAAAATTGAAACCTATTTAATACTGGCACCGCGTTTCCACGCGGCGCCAAAACAAACAACAAAGTAAAGATAATCATTCAATGTCAAACTTATCTATCTCGTCATTTATACCGGGTTACATTACATACATGTAATGGAATAATGGAAAATATTTAATACGTTTTCGTTATTATAACCATGTACATATGTGTATATGTCCGTGTTGCAATTATGGCTAGATCTACATTCTAATATAAAAATATCACTCAATCACGATGATCGTGTATTCAGCAAATTGCAGCAGGCAGCGGATTGTCTAGGAATGGTGTCGTCAAGTTCAAGGACAAGAGATTTGATAAGAGACAACCTTCACGCTACCTGCGTGTCTTAATGTCTGAGCTTCGATACTTGAAGGGGAGGTCACTCTGTGTATACCTGAAAAGAAAAATGTTGGCAACAGTTATTAAACGACGGTTCCTTTTGCAGTGCATTTTATGCACGTTCAAATGTGTAGATGTCAGAATGTTACTGAGATATTTAAATTTCTTGATGATACTGTAATATCATCGAGTAAGATTTATGTAAAGTGTCTGAAATGATCCCCGACACAAATTTTGTTCTTATTAGTAAAATAGCTATCTATGTGATATGCACCAAAATGTTCAGAAGAAGCAGTTGAAGCTATTTGTATTGATGGTTTGGTTAAGAAATGTTTGTAGGCCTACTTTAAATTTGAGTACCTTGGGTCATTCATGTAGAAAACACCAAACTTCTTTATTTAAAATATAATTTCTCAAAACTTATTATTATCATGCGTGCGATATACTAAAGTCCGGTCCTTATAATACATGTACATACTAAAGTCCGGCCCTTATACTACATGTGCATAGTAAAGTCCGGCCCTTATACTACATGTACATACTAATCTAGGTACAAAAAGCTATAGTTGCAAATGCCAGCAATGCATTTGTTTTTCCCAGTTCTACTTTCACTTGCATTTCGAGTTAATCCAACTATTTTAAAACATTCATTGTTTGTTTCAGCTTCTTTACTCGGACTACCTAGATAAGCATACCCAGCAAACACGCGACGTCGGTACAATGTTGGATCAACGTTGGATTTTGTTCACGACGTCGGCGACATGAATCCGACGTCTATCCAACGTCAAAACCCCGGGATCTATATAACGTCGGTCACCGACGTTGGAACGACGTCGGATTGAGGTCGTAATTTTAAATAGAGGATAATTGTTGGTTTCGGTGTAAGATCACGTTATTATTTCACTGAGTGAGCATCAAAAGTTATATTTTCACGAGTGGCGCAGCCACGAGTGAAAATAAAAAACTTTTGGTGTTCACGAGTGAAATTAATGTGATGTTACACCGATACCAACAATTTTTCTGTTTATTTTATGGTTAAAACTCTACTTTTATTGAGTGTGTGTCTATGAAATATCGAAAATCGCGGGAAACGTCATCAGAAACATAGCGCAAATGACGTCATTTAAACGACGTCATCGTCGCATGGTTTCCAGCATTAATTACGCTCTGTATACTTTTTGACGTAAGTCCGGGTTAAAGATTGCAAAAACAGTGAAAAATAAAAATGGTAATCCACTGTTTCAAAACTGTGGATTATCACTTTTATTTCACTGAGAAAACTCTATAATTCACTGGTGAACATAAAATAAAAGACTGTAATCCCCGGAAATTATTTTATTAAATCGTGTGATCCAATTGATAACTGCATCTGCGTTGAAGTTTATGTGATTTTTTATTGTCAAACTACTCCCCTTTTACCCCTTTAAATATTTTTAATAGGTGGCGCTGCAATATGCGGGAAATATGTTTGTAGGTGGCGAATTTCCAACGGATGTATCCATTTTACTTTTAAAAGCTTTCACCTGGCATTTAGTCACTAACGTATTACTGAACTTCATATTTGCTATCACATCTCTTCAAGTGCTTGGAAAATATAAGATTCTAATTTCGAATATTTGAATTACGTGTGCAACAACTAGATCTATAGCTTTTCAAGTCGAATGTTGGCGGAAAGTGAAAGACAGCAAGCCGGATTCAGGTCGTAATACAGTTGGGTTTAAGTTGGAAAATGGTTGGATTCAGGTCGTGATACGGTTCGGTTTAGGTTGGAAAATGGTTGGATTCAGGTCGTAATACGGTTGGGTTCATGTTGGAAAATGGTTGGTTTTACGTTGGGAAATGGTCAGACCACGACGTTGTATCGACGTCAGAATCCGCGGTCTAAAAAACTTTCAAATCCAACCAAAATCCGTCGTAACCAACGTCTAAACAACGTCATTTGTTTGCTGGGATAGTGTACACAGAACAACGATAATTTTTGAGAACAATCATTTTGAATAAAGGAGTTTGATGCTCTATAAAAATCAGGTCCAAAGTACGAAGTAAATGATGTACTGGAAGGAAAGAAAACATTTCTAAACCAAATACAAATAAGATGTATTCACTGTAGAAAACTTCAACAGCCTTTTTTAAAGAATATGGTATATGAAATGATACGCTATTTTGTTTATAAAGTATACACAATTTGAAGACAAAATTCATGTAGGGTACACCTTAAGGTTCATGCAAGGTGCGTTGTACATCGCCAGAATCTTTGGACGTCGTTATTGCGGGCCGGAGCAGCGGCCCGCTATATTTAATACGTGGTTGGAAATTGTAACATGTAAGTGAAGTAGTGTATAGTTCTTTCAACAAAATGTTATGAAATTAATGAAAATCGCTTAGGAAGGTACGATAAAGAATGGGTTAAACCACATAGATTTACAGCCGGTTTATTCTCCGCACGTTATTTCCTCGTAGATTTACAGCCAGGCTTCAAGAACATGCTCACACAGGATTTATCATTCGTACTACTTTTGGAAAGTATCTTTAAGGTTCTTTTTTATAATTTATCTTAAATAGCACATGGATATAGCTGTATCTAATTGTATCCATATTTATTCTATAACAGGGATACTCGTACTGGTTCATTGTATACGTTGATTTGTTGTACTGGTTAATCAATAAAGTATAAAAGTGTAAGTCAAAACAGCAGATTACAGAAGAAGTAATACAATATGGCCTACATGTGTATGAAGATCTTTAATTTTTCAGAAAACAACTACAAACCAGATACACACATATATAGTCTTTAGGTTTAAAATATATATAATTATATTAAGTTTTCATTTTTTACTTTCTAGTCTACCCTACCTTCTCTAGGACAGAGGGCTGATCGAAATAGATGCGGGTACTTTTCTGCCTTGAATATATCCCGTGCGCGTCGGTCCTTCATCGAGTAGAACCACGTGTCCGGCATTCTTCTTACCCCAACTACAACAAAAAAGTACCGTACTACAACGAAAAGAAATACCGAACTAAAACAAAAAAAGTATCGCACACAACCCAAAAAGGTACAAGGTTGATCTGTTTATTTGATGGATGCAGAGCTATATTAAAAAAAAAATACTTCGAAATTGTTATTTGGAACATAGTTGAAACTGTGATAGTGATTACCTCTATAACTGCGAAGCAGCCAGTACTGATCAATGCATTCGAATCAGCCATTTTATATCAATTAATCTGTATTCACTTTTGATACATCCCTTGGCTGGTACCCCCAAAATATACATGTACTACGTGCGTACTGAACGTATTTCGCATGCTCAGATGTGATAACGTTACTTACCAAGGTTGAGAACAGAGTCAGTAGCACAGCATCCCATCACCTATCATCGTCATTCCATAATCACTGGCTAACGTATTCGTTAATTTCACTCCAGCCTCGTCCACGAAAACTTGAAACATCGTTCCATGCCTTTTACACATATCACGTGTTTCCTTAATCGCTTCCAGCATTTTCTTCTTTCCTTCCTTTCTGGCGGTATCTGTCCCAAGCCCCTGGTCCAACTTTCTGTCCACATACATGATGACACATTGGGAATGTTTTATATAGGTTTCTTCAGACAGTATGCCGTCACCTTGTCGGCAGGTAACCTTAAATGTTTTCTCTAGTGTTTTCCTTTGCCACTCTAGCCATTCCACTTGTGTCTCATCATCCACATCAATCTTAAAGAAAACTTCATTTTCTCGTGCTGGCCTACCATTACTGACGACCCGTGTTCGGACTAAGAGTTTCAAAACTTGGGGCCACCACTGTGACATGTTTTCTAAATCGTTTACACCTACGATTCTATCCATCGTTTCCTTAACTTTGGTTGGATATTTCTTCTTCAGAGAAGATTTGACACTAGTTTTGAATTTTTTCACATGGTTCTCGTCCAATGGGTTATATAATAAAACGACCATGGAATTGGGTATCCGTGTAAAAAGACCCTTTGGTATGGAAGTCCTCAACATCAATTGAAGCAATATATACAACGGTAGTGTTGTCTTCTCCTACGGCACTGCTGTTATATATACTTGTCTGCCAGTCCGATAGCGTAGCAAACCTCACATCTATGCTGTACTGTTTAAGAACTGTAAACACGTTTTCAACATACACCTTTATCTTGCCTTCCCATGCTTCGTTGCTTACACGATATAACTTGTCATTGTGTCAAAATCTCAAATACTAATGCTTGCACTGTTCCACAGCTTTGAAGAAAATAGACAATAAAGTTATTTATGAACAAAAAAATAATAATAAGCCACAAATTTTCCACAATTATAAAACTTCCTCATACTTGTCCGGTTTCCAAAATCATTTTATGTTATGTTTTGTTACACTATTTTTGTGCTAAATATATCTTGAGTTGACATATGAATATAAAAAATACAAATAACTTGTACGATCGATCGCTTTACTCTATTTACTGTTACTTCCTCCTTTATAATATCTGTTCGAAGTTTATCGCGTTTAAGTTTAAACCACCCGTGTTACAAAACGTTGCAACTTTAACGTGCCCATGTTCTTTCGAAAACTGTTCAATACAAAAAGCGGACAATCCGTTAATATATCGGTCGGGAACATCACTAGGCCTTTTATGCTACTTTTGTCTCACGTTACTCCCACAGAGCGCATAGCCAAGATATGTAAAAAATCTTCACCACGCGGTACTTTCAAATGAAGCACTGGGACACCGAGTCTCTAGCCTACATTATACGCTATAAAGTACTAGTGTTGATGTTTTTATGTGAAAATTGCTTTTATCAAGGGATGATGCATACTTTCGCATCAGGGTGAGAATTATGAAATCAAAGTGGAACTATCACTGAAGGTGATGAATATCCCCCGTTACGATTACATTATAACACAACTAAGCATGGTACCAATCATTGTATTGAAAAAAAACCTTAATGGGCCATAACTCTGTAAAAGAAATAATCCTAAACCAGCCGAGAGTATGCACATCTAGGCTTGGCACCAATCACTCCTGTGCAGTTTCATTCATTTCTGGCCAGTGGTTTTGGAGATGAAGCGTGCACAAAAAATCTCTATGTAAACTGTATTAAAAAAGACAAACCAAGGGCCAAAACTTTGTGAAAAATAATCCGAACGCAACTTGCCGAGAGCATGTACAACTAGGCTTGGTACCAATCACTCATAATAGGATTAAATTCATGGTAAAGCGGTTAAATTAACGGAGACATGTAACAGGTGTTGCCTTTGTATAGAGGCCCGAAATTATCCTTACAGTATGTTACATATTGCAATGATTTATATTTTCATTCATTCCCTATGCTGTAAAACTTTATTTAAGTCGAATATGTATTTTAAATTCTTAACTCCGATAAAATAAAATCAGTTTCCGAGTTTCGGCTGCAAGTTAGTCTGTAGCAGTTCACGTTAGCAATGCACTGTTCACAAGATTTCTAAATCAAGTCAACAAGTAGCCATATTATAATCTCTGGCTGGGCCTTATATTTTTCAGTCTTCAATTATTATCTTTTATTACAGTTTAACTGTAAAATTTAATGCCATACTGCACTTTTTAGTCTTATGTCTGTTCTCTCGCTATGAATTTAAAATGTTTATATATGAAATGTTTCGAAAACATTGCTTTTCTTGAAAAGCCCCAGCACATGTCTTTAGAAAAGAAACTTGTTCCAATAATGTCACTGATCACAGTTAAGTTTTCATTTGTTTTGTAAAATTCTTCTTAATGTCATTTGCTAGCCAGGCATGTATATATCTGATCCTGTCTACACACCGATCATCTTCTGAATTAAATTTTTAGTATTGAAAAGCTCCTTCCACATCAGTAACTTAAATTTCAAGCGCAAGGGACAGAATGACATCAAATGTAAATTTCCCCGGCCGTTTCCCTCTATGTCTGTTATTTTGATTCACGTTCAGTTTTCAAAAGATTGCAAAACAAATAAATTGAACAGCGCATATTAATCATGCATTATTGTTAACCGAGTAACGAATAATGTATAATTTATATGCAGTTTCATTTCTTTTGACAACTGCGACAGTATGATCATTCCAGCAGTTTTGTCTGACATTGAATTATTCAAGCATTTGCATTAGGCACTGAATGCTTGAATAATAATAATAATACTAATGAAGAATACAATATTTGATATTCATTCAAACCTGAATGGAATGACGCAGACGATTTTATTAATCTGCAGCATAAGGACTGACAATTAACTCCGAGGGAATAATTCAATGTTGAAATATAAATCTTTTTTTTTTACTTTTGGAAAATAAAACCTTTTCATATTTTATAAGCCGATATGATTTTATCGTCTGCGTCGCATGTACGCTGGTTCCACTGAAGTGATATCGCATCTGTCATATATTTGTTTATCTGTTTCCATCTGTCTGCAGTACTTTATCCGAAACTGACTTGTTTGACTATCTTTTGAATAGGTTAAAGTAGGCAAGAAAACAAAACTTCACATATTCATAAAGACAGATTTTAACACATTAACATTTACACGTGAAGCCTTTAAAACGGAAGCGGCCCGCTATATTTAATACGGGTTTGGAAAATGTAACCCCGCTGGGCCAAGGTCAACGTCAC
The DNA here is from genome assembly GCA_022818135.1 of Saxidomus purpurata. NCBI lineage: Eukaryota > Metazoa > Mollusca > Bivalvia > Venerida > Veneridae > Saxidomus > Saxidomus purpurata. Next base: position 24,926,628 of record JAFMSR010000004.1, on the reverse strand, counting down.
CTTTAGGGGTCATTCATATTTCATGCAGAATGCATATCTAAACCCCGTCACTTCAAGATCAACGTCACAGTAGGATTTATTGTGTTTTCGTGTCCACCCCAGATCTCTTTAATCCCTTGAAGGACTTGTATGATACTTGTCAAATGTTCATCTCATCAAGGAAGCGTGCAGAAAATATGTTTTAACCACGCTTTACTAAGATCAAGGTCACTTTTAGGGGTCATTCATTTTTTCGTGTCCTCTCCATATCTCGGGAACCATCTGAAGGATTTTCCATGAAACTTTGTTCAAATGTTCATCACATCAAGACAACCTGCGCTAGCCCATGTTCCAGCCCGTCAAGGTAGCAATTAGGGGTCATTGATTTTTGTGTCCGCTTCATAACCCCGTGAAATATTTTCATGACACTTGAGTCAAATATTCATCTTACCAGTGTAATGTGCAGAACCCATGTTGCAACCACTAACATCAAGGTCAATGTCACACTTGGGGGTTTAAGGTCACGAGACTGCATTTCCTAAACCAAGTGAAAGTTGGGTCAAAATTTTTATGACATGGAGATGATCATGGTCAATATAACATTTAGGGGTCAATAGGTGTTTTCTTCGGCAAAAACATATGATACCCCCACCTCTACCCCTGATGCCCCCGTATGAAACTTCACAATATCATCTAGGGTATACATTGAGAAATGGAGGTCAACTTCAGTGCTAAAGGTCAATGTGTAGTACTAGATTTCATACCGATCACTCATGTGCAGTTTGGATGAAAAGTCGTACAGTAGAAATTGCGCAGACATAGTAAATGCAAAGACTCCATTAAAACAAATGAATGATATGCAAACTTAGACATGGGTTTCATCACTCATGTGTAAGTTTGATTGAAATGCATCCAGCCCTATAGGAGAAATAGCATAGCCATCATAAAATTTGACAAATCAAGGGCAATAACTCCGCTAAAAGTCATTAAACCGGAACGTGCTGATTATATACAAATGTAGACATTGCACTGATCTCTCATGTGAAGTTGGTTGACACCCCTGTCCCTAAATGATATAGCACAGATACTTTTAAATTAGGCAAATCAAGGGTACTAAATCCGCCAAAAGTAACTAAATCGGCAATAATCGACAATAGGCACAAATTGGCTTATCACTGAACACTCATCTGAAGTGTTGTTGAAATCCTCCTTTTTCATCGGTACGGTATTACATTTCACGTAGAAACATGAAATTTAAAATACGTGCATACGTAAATCAAATGCGTGAAATATGAATGCAATTTAAGCGAATTAAACATTAAGAACAGTAAGCCCATTCATTACCATACATGTGATTTTTACATTTATGCTCTTCAATACTTTTCGTATGAGAATGTACCACCAAAACGCAGCAAACTTTAATCCATAGGGCATGATTTGAACAAACTTGGTAAAGAGCCTCTAGATGATGCTACATGCCGAATATCTAGATGCTGTGCCTTGCAGTTACGAACAAGAAGATTTAAAAGTTTTTCCTTTTTAAGTATACGCTAAAATGGACAAACTGGTCAATGCAAACTTTAATCTCAGGTGTATAATTTGTACAAACTTGGTAGAGGACCACTAGACGATACTACATATAAAATATCTAAGTTCTGACCTTGTGGTTTTGGAGAAGGAACGTTTTAGTCTATGTAAGATAAGTGACCCCAAGTGTAGGACCAATTTTGACCCAAATAGCATGATTTGTACAGTTAGTAGAGGATCATTAGATGATGCTACATACAAAATATCTGAGTTCCGGGCCTTGTGGTTTCGGAGAATATTTTCAAAATTTCTCCTATATAAGTCTATACAATAAAAGTGACCATACAAGCGGGACCAATTTTGACCCCAGGGTGGGCATGATTTTTAACAAACTTGATAGAGGACCACTAGACGATGTCACATTCAAAATATCTATGAAGAAGAAGATTTTCAATGATTTTCCCATTTTTAGCTCTGGTGTCCATGTTGGTCAGTCAACCGGAACCATTTCAACAAATGTAAGAGCGTTTATACTAGGATACTTCTGACCAAGTTAAGGACATTTCATGAAGTGGATTATTATATTTTTGTTTATCATTTATTTCAACATTTATGATAATATGAAATATACAATTATTTGCATACAAATACAATATATGATGTCAATTCCCTTGGTTAATATGTGTTATATGTGTTAAGTCACGCTTAACACACTTCAAAAAAACTGTATTTTGTTTATTTTTAAATAATAAAAAAGTAAAATGGGGAAATATGATTTTTGTGTCGTCTCCAGTGCATTTCAGTTCTTTCTGATTACATCTTATGCAATTTATATAATAGTCTTGAAATATAGTTTCGTACGAGGTTTTGTTGTGTAAACTCAGAAAAATATTACATATGAAGTGGCTCATGAGAAGAGGTCACAAGAAGCAATTGTGAACGACAGACGGACATCCAGTGCTCAGGTGAGCTAAAATGTGGATTTTGTTCAGTAAATTAGATCAATAATGATTTTGCAAGTTAACGACGGAATATCAATAATAAAATCATTCGGAAAGCAACAGTTCTTGTTGACGGAATAAAGCATAAAGCAGCATGGATACTTACCGATTTTTAAATTCTTGCAGTGCTTCTAGTATTTACTTTTTCATTCTTAGTTTGTCATTAGTGAACGCAGCTTCACAGTCAACAAAGTATAAAAGGTTTGCTGATGCTAGAAGGCTTCCTATTTCCCTCGCTCAGCTGGAAACGAAATCACTTCCCCAGTGCGCAATAGACTGCGAGCATGAACCAGAATGTAGATCTGTCAACTATAACGCCGGGGGGCAAAGATGTGAATTAAGCGAGCACTATCCAGAAATTGTTGAAGCATCAATGGACGACATCGGAGTAAAAGCAGAGCATTTCACAATGGAACAGGCATCAGACTGGGCAATCTACTACAAACAACTATATATTTCATCGCGATTCATACTGGACGTTATTTCCAAATTAATTCAAACATAACATATCCCGTGTTGATGATAAGTTAGGCGTAAAAAAAAAATTTGTTTGTTTCAGGTTTCCCGACCTACCCTATTTTTTTACACCGACCCTAGAACATTTTTTGCGTGTTTAAAATATCATTTTTTCTTTTTGGTAAATTTTCATTGTGTTATATTTTCTTTAGGTTCTTATTACTTCCTAGTTATTAGACGCTTAACGAGTACTGTCGCTATAGAGCGTTGTATTATAGTTGACACCATTATCAACATACTCTTTTTGTAAAAATGTCTGTTTACCAAGCCATTGAAAAGAAATAAAGATTCAGAAATTTACTGCATGACACCCCTCATCTTTTTGCAGATATTTTTCAAAGTATGTATTTGATACAAAAAATGAAACAAGAGTTTGTTGATAGTGGTGTTAACTATATCTAAGTCAGAATTGTAGGAAATGGGGCTGCAGGGGCGGCAGTCACCGATCCAATATTTCGAGGATCTAGATACATTAACTCCTAGTGTACGTTTTCTATAATATTATGGCAGCCCAACTAGGATAAAAAAGTTTGACATAAAAAGAAGAAATAATAAAACATGTACCACTTAATTGGGCATGTATGCAAACTGTAAATTTAATGAAAAATGTTGTAAATAAGAGTGTTTTAAGAGTGCATTTAATCTTTTTCGCTTTCATTTTCCCAAGTCAGAGTTCTGTACCTGATAAAAACAATTCAACATCCATGTTAAAAGGACAATTGAGTTTAGCTTTTAGCATAAATTCATTAAAATCTATGTTGAATTTGTTTGAGAATAAAAAAAAAAAAATTCCCTACCTACCTACCCTATTTTTTGGGGGCATGAAACCTGAAACAAACATATTTTTTTTAGGCCTTATTATTTCTGTTACAATATTTAGGGAATACCATTTATGTTTAGTATATATTGATTACTAAACGCATGACTTTAAGTTTAGAACAAAATTTAGCGATAAGAATAACGTTTTATGAAAGTTTACCTTTCCTAAGGCGTAAAAGAAAAATATGTTTGTTTCCGGTTTCCCGACCTACCCTATTTTTTTGCCCCGACCCTAGAACATTTTTGCTTGTTAACACTTTTTTTGTTTTTGGTCAAATTTCTTTGTGTTAAATTTATTTAATGTCTGCTGATTACTTGTTGGGAGTTATTCTCTGTTTGATTGCAAGGGATAAAGAAAACACAATCCAAAATGATAAGTTACTTGAAATATATCAAAACACATCATGCATGAACATTTATCATTATCAACATAATATGCAAACAAAACATACATATTATAAAGAGAAATATACATTTTTCTGTATAATAATAACTACTAGTATTATGCATGTTATATTGAAAAACACAGTAAATGAGTATTGCATTAATACAATGTAACTTAATTTCGCAATCAAATGTTGGCCAATAATAAGCAGCCACATCTTGCGAACTGCAATAAAACTATATTGCTGTTTGCAATAACCGCCAACAAAAAACCAACCAACAAGTGAACGGAAGGATATTGGAGCGATATCTAAGTAACACATATTTATGCAGAAAATATTTTTCTTTAGGTTCTTATTTCTTCCCAGTTATTAGACGCTTTACGAGTACTGTCGCATTACAGCGTTGTATTAACCTTGATTAAAAAGTAAAATGAGCCTGTAAAACAACAAGCATGCATCATATGGAACATTCATTTTTTTCCGATAATGGATTAGAAGCGGCTTTTACACATTAAACAAAGAAGGAAGATTTCGGTTTAATCCTTATAAATCAAAAACCGTTTAATTAATCGTTTTTGCTTCGGTCAGACGAATTAATATTAATTTATTTTTCCTCTTGATAATGATGTAAATTTCAAAAGATTCATTTGGTTTTTCACTTATCTTTTTTAATTAATAAAATGTACCACCGCATTTTCCGTATGAAATGTTAAGGATTGCAAGACTTTTAGTCAGCTTTTGGGGTCATTTGTCTAAATGTTTTGACCCATATATAGAACATCATTTTTAAGATCGGTTTTGCTTCAGTGAAAGCGGCAAGGGAATTATACCAACTACAAATTGGTGTAAAAATAAATAAAATATTTGAAAGATTTCGCTTACCTTTTTAACATTTTTTATAAGCACAGTCATAAATGTTGTGATGTTGTTGGGTTTTTGTTTTGTTTGGCTATTTGTGCGCATGTTAACAATCGTTTACTTCTACTTTGGTCCCCCTATAAACAGTTTGTAAAGCGGTTGACAAATGAAAAAGTTAAGACCGGTCAGAAATCGGAATCAGGTACATGTAATGTCGAAACTTGCTGTTTGTGAATTATGTACTTCTAGTATATTGACTTTGTTTCTTAAAAAGAAAAAGCAAATTGGATGTTTATATGGTAAACTAACATATTTTAAAGAGACTTATATTAAAATCTGTCATAACAATTACCACTTGCGTTTTACAATATACACCGGGGCACTAACAAGCTAGAACGGATATGTGTGTATTATATATATATTTTTATAAGAACAGTATCCCCTAGGACATTATCCCCTTAGCTCAATTGTGCACAGGTGGACTTTAGCCCCTTCATTACTTTGTTAAGGGGGACATTATCCCCTTCGCTCTTCAAAGTTTAAATTTGATTTAATATCATCATACAGTTGAAATTGAAATTTCTTTTGTTAGTTTAATTAACTTGTGAAAGAATATAGAGATAATTATTATGCAGAATCATTTGATGAAGGGGCTAATGTCCGCCTTTGCAAATTTGAGCTAAGGGGATAATGTCCTAGGGGATAATGTCCGTTTACCTTTTTACAATACACCCATCTCAGAAACAATGAAATGCATTTCTGTGTGCTTTTAAAGAACAATTAACTACAACGGAAAGGGAAAACGACAAAATACCACTCTTAATTATTCCTTTTATTCTGCTGTAGCGCATTTATCTCTGTCCTGTATATTCTACGCACGTGTAACGTTGGCAATTTTCAAAGATGACGCACACATTCATGCATTGTGTCGATCGTGATGTTTGTTTTTTCACGGCTAACATAATATGAAATCGATTGAATATGCATAATGAAAACTTCGTTATTTCACTGTTTCACATTTAAATGATAGATATGTGCTATAAAACCAAGCTACCGATCGCTTTCATATACTAAAAATTGCGCCGACCATCTTTTTTAAAGGTAGTTCTTGTTAGCTTTTAAGTTTAGAGAACTTATTGCTTTAAAGATATTAAAACACTAAAAGGCTTTTAATCACAAAGAAAAATGTGAAAGTGTGACTGTCATTATGGTACAAGTTGGTGTTACCGCGTATTATTTATGTTGTGAAGCTTCATCTAATTACATAAAAAACGGATGCTCTAATATGTATGAATCAATGAAATAAAATTAATTGAACAATATAAAGATAAATAGCTCATTATCTGCTGTAGTTTGTCGGCATGATCCTATCAACAATTATTATACGAATAACACTGTGCAATTGATTAAATTTAACAAAAGTTAATGAAATGAGAAAAAAAAATTCCCTGCCCCCACCCTCAAACTGATAAATCTATTATAGCTCTATAGTTCAAATAAGTGTTGCTTCATTTCACTGTTATCACTATTTTACAACAGTTGCTTTTTAGATATACAATGTAATAGCACATAAAGATAGCTGTGATGAATGCAAAAAGTGAAAGGTTTCTAATTTAGCGTAATACATTGTACATGTACATCATAATATCCTCGGGCTAATATTACGCAAGCAAATATCGATTTTTACTGATTGAGTGGCCGAAACAATCGGCGGTTTTTCCTGTCTGTTTCTGAAAATTTACGACCGCAAGCGAACTGTCCAGCCGCTACTACCTTTTTTATCGATTTTCTGACCAGCCTTATCTTTGCTAGCGAGTAGAGAACAAACTGTCCCATATGGGGCAGCATTCATGAACATAACAAGATAGCCCTATATTATCACCTGAGAACAAAAATGTGTTTGGTATTCAAACTATCTCTATACCTGGAATGCAGATTCTTTTCTATTTGATGAGAAAAGTTGATGCTGAGAGAATAATTCATTCTAATGATGAAATGAAGATTAAAGCTGAACATACTGTAACAGGCCCATTGACCTTCAGCCAAACGTACATGCAAATGAACGGACATGTATATAAGTACATGATGTAGATTAGAAAATGTTGCAACTGGCGCTGTTTTATATAGACTGTTCCATTGTTTTATATAGACTGTTCCATTATCAACAAGAATACCATTGATGCAAAGCATCAAAGGGCGCCGAAAATAGTTTCTATTTCAACATATTTTAAATGAAATATTAAGAAACAATTTAAACAAACACTCTGGGTCTTAAGAGACAGAAACACTGTATAGACAAACTATTTTTATCACAAACATGTAAATATTATTAGTTGTACGGTTTTTGCCAGCGTACATGTCGCAATGTAGCCTGGCAAAAACGTATAACGCACGATTTTATTATACTGACACACCAATATTTTACTTTTATTCTCGTGTTCAATCTGTAAAATGAAGCAAATGCTTCTCAACTTTTATTCGTTCCCGTCAGCAGCCTCTCGAGTACTGTACATGTAAGACGTTATATTGCTAAAATAGCTTTTTCGACGTAGTCGTATACTTTTGATTTGAACTTCCGTTGGTATGGACGCGTTGCTAACCAACTTCGTTATAATGTGACCAATCAGAATCTGCAAATTATTGGCTAGCGTTTCGGTACCGGAATAAGCAGTGTCCTGCCCGGGAGCCTTCTGAAACACAAAATGTGTATATTTTTTATATTATAGTTATTTATAATAAATCATATTGCAAAAAAAAGAAAAAACAGAACACGTTATGTCAAGGTTTCTGGACAGTACGAAGATCAACTTTTGTATTCAACGAGGTGTTGTCCGGGGCCGGACATCTAGCGTCATTGATTATTGGCTAGCGTTTCGGTACCGGAATAAGCAGTGTACTGCCCGGGAGCCTTCTGAAACACAAAATGTGTTTATTACGTCACCTACGTCGACCATCTTTTTTTTCACATTCAAATTCAAAATTGAAGTATCGACTATAAAGTATATCAACCATTAAAGGATCGATAAAAATAGCTTCTGTATAATAAAGCAACAACGATAGTAATTTATTTTAACAAGAAACGTCAGACTTGAAACGTCAGTAACGGTTCGTTTCGTCAACTCAATCTTGTATTCTACGCCAACGCTTCTCATGTTTTTCCCACTTTAAAAAAGTTTCAGTGGCGCGAAAAGTAAGGCGGTGACCCCCGCTGCTCCCCCCCCCCCTCCCGCATAGCGTTTTTCAGAAATACTTCTCTCGGGCTTTTTTTTTTTCGCAATTGACGCTAAATGCGTCAAATTTGCAGTTAATTTTGCTTTGAAAATTGTCGCCCCTACAGGGTGCGCTTGAATAAATTTGACATTGCATTTGTGAAAGTTAGATCGTTTCGTTATCTACATATATAAAAAAACACGAAAATTGACGAAAAATACACCTCTCCGCTAGATGGCGCTTTTAACTCACTTTCAATGATAAAAGAAAATAAGACTTCTTTTTTATCTTTATTCAAATGATGCAATCATTTCATTTTTTTTTCTTATTAACTGCTGTATAGTTAAACTATGCATTAAAAATGAAACATTATTTTCTTTATATTTACATTCCAAGACTTTGGAGGTAGTAAGCACAAAGTCTTAAGATTTAAAATAGATACATCTTTTATTTGATTTTAATTGCTTCTCGTATTAAAGGGACATAACCTATAACTGATCAAACTCAATAACCCCAAAACTAAGCTTTAAGTTTGACCATTTCGTTGTTTGCACTGAATTCTGGAAGAGTGCCAGTGATATGTTCTTAGCCGTCACTCAAATTGAAAATCCACGTGCTCTATTGTGGAAACTTCAGTTTGCGGGGAGACTATAAGTAAGTTATAATTCAACATTAACTGAATATACAAAATAACTGCGATCCCTTGCACTTATTTTGCTCATCCAGTCAATAATGAACTATAACTAAAACCAAGTGAATATTCTTCATACAAATCTAGTTGATTTCTTCTTATGTGACTTTTTCAGCATGCGATTTCGAATTTACAGCACTCCTGGCATCTGAAACCGTTGGCAATATCACATCACCAAACTACCCTAACAACTTCGAACAGTAAGTTAAATGATCCTTGTTTTTCAACCTTATACATTTTTCATGTAATTGAAATAGTATTTTAATCTTCGAAACATCATACATCTACTTGGTTTACAGTTTGTGCAATTATTTTTCGAGTAAACCTCATTTCACTACAATTGCATCCACTTTGGTCAGTAAACTTCCGGCCGCTACAAATTTATACAGTGTGGGGTCTTCAGTTTTTAGTAGCTTTAAAAAAAAAAATTCTGTATGTTTTAAACTTCATACTGTCAGTGAAGAATTTGTTTTTAAAGAACTTCATAAATTAAAATGTTCTAAAAGCACTGGATTAGACAACATACCTGCTAGATTTTTGAAAGATGCAGCTCCATACCTTAAAATACATTATACATTTTTAATAAACAGTCCCATTGTTAACAGTGACGTACTTAGTGAATTAAAAAGTGCAAAGGTTAATATAAACCATTGTTTAAGAAAAACAGTAGATCAGATGTTTCTAACTATAGACCTGCAAGTAGTTTGGTCATAGTTTCTAAAACATTTGAACGTGCAGTTTACTACCAGCTTGAATCCTTTTTAGTTAAAAATGGTTTGCTTTACGAGTTACAGAGCGGGTTCCACCGATAGTTGTCTACTTCATCTTACAGATCACATAAGAGGTCAATCTGCAGAAGGATTACTAACTGGTATGATAATGTTAGATCTGCAGAAGGCGTTCGACACAGTCGATCACACGATCCTGTGTACCAAACTAAAGCATATGGGGGTTGAATCAGTCGGATGGTTTTGCTCTTATTTATCAAATATAAATCAGTCTATTCATGTAAATAGTGCCAGCTCGGAATCTGAAGAAATAGTCTGTGGAGTTCTACAAGGTAGCATTCTGGGTCCGCTATTATTCCTTTGCTACGTAAATGATATGAGCACAAGCATCAGTTCTAAATGTAAACTCATACTTTGCGCAGATGATAGTGCCATCCTTATCTCCCATAGATACCCTGAAATCATCAGCAAAGTCCTGGGTAAAGAATTAGAAAACTGCAACTGGTTAATAGACAACAAGCTGTCTCTTTATTTAGGCAAAACACAGTAATACTATTAAAGCTCAGACTTCAGTCAAGTATATTAGGTGTTCATTGGATAATGATCTTTTTTGTGAGTCAATTGTTAACAACAAAGTAAAAAAGGTTAACTCCAAAAATATTTTTTTGTAAAGGCAAAGTAGTTTCTTGAATAAAGCAATGAGAGTAACTCTTTGTTATTAACTTATACAATGCCATTTTGGCTATGCCTGCTCATCGTGGTACTGTGGACTTACAAAACAACTAAAACCTAGGCTTCAGGTAGCTCAAAATAAAGTAATTAGGTTCATTAACAATGTAAACTATAGAACATCATTGACTGTAAATGATTTTAAGGAACTTGGCTTTTTACATATTGAAGAAAGATGCGGCAGATGAGAGTGCATCATGCCCATACGTAAGATTGTTTATAATAACTATCTTAGCTATCTAAAAAATAACTTTGTAAAGATAACTGAAATGCACAGATATAGTAGGAAAGACAATTTTTATGTTCCACATATAATTTTGTAAAGATTACTGAAATGCACAGATATAGTAGGAAAGACAATTTTTATGTTCCACATATAATTATAAGTAGTCTCACGCATTGTACTTTTTACTATTACAGTTTTAAGGACTGGAATCTTTTACCTGAGGTCAAAAACATTAAGTCCAAATTTGCTTCTAAACGTGCTGTTAAGAAGTCCTTACCCGTTTTTGAAAAAAAGAAAAAAGAAAAAAAAAGAAGTCCTTGCTAAATAAATTAGAAGCAAAAGAGTAAATTCAGACTATGCATATTTTTAACCTACTTCGATATGTTTTTATTGATTGTCAGTTTTAATATTAAACACAGTTATTGTTTGAATATGTTGTTCGTGCCAGATTCTAAACAACACGCAGTCCATCACATTTTAGGTATCATTATATCTAAATGTACCGTACGCTTTTTTTATGTAACATCCTCAAGCATATAATTATGGTTACTATATGTACTAAGAATTTTTTTATTTATTTCATATCATGACATATGTCAAACCTAGTCATCTACATATAAGATCTAGGACCCCGTTGGAAATAAGTCTTCGGACTTTTACGGATTATCCTGTGCATTTAATATATCTGTGATAGTTTGAATTGTTACATGTACAACTTTAAAGCTGCTCGCTCTCAGTTTTTGGTAAAAAAATAAAGCTATTCAAACTTTATCAAAATAACATATTTTAGAACATATAGTCATATAAAAAGGTTCCAGCATAAATTTCTGTAAAGTATATCTGTAGAATTGAAATAATATGCTACCAAATAAATAAAGCGTTGCAAACGCTTTTGAAATTCCAATAAAAACATATAGTGTAGCGGTGCCGTAAAACCGGCATTTTCAATCGATTTTTGCAAATTCCTACTTAATTTTTACTTCTAGTGTTGATTCTAGCCTTGTATTAGTATGTCATTTTTGAAAATTTTATTTTTTTCATCGGCAGCTGAGAGCGAGCAGCTTTAATATTTTTTGAGCCATGATGATGTAATTCCATATCTGTGATACCTATATTTATTTAACTTATGTGATTTTCAAAAATAATTATTTGTGATAGCATTGTTCTTAAGCATTGTATGTGATATATGCACGAATAAAACTTAAATTCGAGAAGGTATTACTTATTTAGTACGAGGGTTTTACTAAACTGAATGTAAGTATATGTTACCTTATAAATATTTTATAATTGAAATCATTTTTGTATTATTAAAAGAACTGCAGTTCATACATTAAAGCTATGCGTTCAGCTTTTTAAGTATAAATGCTAACCTTGAGAACATTCAGTTCAGTATCAGTACTAAAATAGATTTTCAACAGAAATGGCAGTTTGTGTTGTTGAATAAGCCATATTCCAGTAGCATCTTAAGTCAAATCTTAAGATTTTCCTTAAAATCAACAATTTCCTTAAAAAGATAACTTAAAAAGGAGAATGTGCATTGCAGCATGTTGAACATTTATTAAATCTTCCATGACCATTTTCTATAATGATGATGAAATCACACACAATCGATCACTTATGAGATAATTATAATAATTTAAAATTTTGGACTTAAGTTAAAATACTTAAGAAAACACTTAAGATGCTACTGGAATACGACCCCAGATCAAGACCAGACAAAGCAAGTTCGCGGCAAAATCGAAACATATAATAAAGCCACAGGTCATTTTGGATCAAGCCACCACTCGTCATCAACTTTTGCTTGAAATACTTAGAGTTAGGATTTCGTTATTCTTTGAACGGAATAGTCCTAGACATTCAAACTATCAAAATGTTTTCTATTTCTTACTTGTTTCTTCAGCAATGAAAATCGCAGCTGGCTGTTTATTAAACCCTCGAAAACATCTACACTATACCTTGAATTCCAAGATTTTGAAGTTGGACATGTGGATTGTCAGGCTAATTATGTTGAGATATATAACGGTGAGTTTGTGAGATAACAAGTAATAAATTACAAGTTTATCTACTGATAACTCTTATGACCTTCAAACCAAATGTGTGCAGGCTTGTTTAACGTTTGCAGTATGTGATTTTACATATTAATGTATTTGATTTCGTAGACTAAGTTAGGGACTAATTGGAGCAGTCATATACTATCATATACCATTGTCATCATTGGAAGGTGATTATTATCAATACTCAGCCTTCCTTTGAAATTGCTCAAAATCAGCGGCATTCTTTCTCAACACAAAAACGCATTTTAATAAAGTATAATGAGCGTCAAATAAATCTTACAAACGCAGATCAATAAAGCCTTTATCTGTCTTTTTGAAATATTAATGTACGTCAATTTGATGATTTGAAACTAATATCTTTAACTTGAAATTTCATCGGAAGAGTCCATTTAATCTTGGAGTGTGGGAGGCAAGATCAATTTTTTCCAGCATTGCGTCAAATTAGTTTGACTCCCCCTTTTTAGTAAAGAACATTTGACTTTGAGAGGAGCCCGTCCAGTCAAATAGCTGAATTAGATTAAAGGAATAAAATTAAAAATGTAAATACATAAAACATGTTAAAACATTGTTGATGCATAAAACTGTCGACACATATTTGAAACAAGTTTATATATATGTAATTGATTGTATCTCAATATCAATGATGGATTAAGATGTTCAATGTGACTGTTCTAATGTGCGGGCTATAATGAAATGCTAAAGAACGCCCAATTTACACTAAAGTTTCGTTAGATAAACAATAATCACCTTCCATCTGTATTTCAAATACTTTAATTCTACATCTATTCAATGACATGTCAATTTCTTTTGTAGGAGCTTGTAAAGATGCACCAGTCTACCCGAGGTTTTGCAAAGAAGAAACAAAACGAATTGTCGATACCAGCGGCATTTACGTCCTGCTCAATTTCATAACAGATCACCCTGACACCCTAAGAGGCTTTTACTTGAACTATTACATCGGTTAGACTGGAGCGAAACAATAAACATGCCATTTGGTTGTTACGTACACACAAACTCGAAAACTGCATATAAACCGATTGCTTGTTGGTTTTATATTTATTCTCTTTCCCTTCCTAGCACTTATCACTTATAGAAAATAACAACATTAGTTGCCTGCCATGCAGTTAACACTTGAAACCAGATGCAAATAAAAATCATTTACTTTTATTGTCAAATATTGTCTTACAGTTCCCATTTATAAACTGCGCGTTATAAATCCCCCGCACTTTCTGTAGGACAACACAGTCCCACTACTCTGTATATTTAGGTAAGCCATGCTCCAATCACTCAACACTTATAAGCTATTAAAATAATTTCAAAATCTGAGCATTGTATAAATGATTTTAACTGAGTCATTTTTATTTATTTCAGCCAGGTTTATTGAGGTCCATTCATAATTTTGTCATTTGGGCACTGGAAATTAAACTGCACATAATGTATTCTTTTACAGTCTATGAAACATAACAATAATAATATAATCAGTCGACAAATACATTTTAGAAACGAGCATCGGTGCTATCGCATCCGTTCTATCACTGAATAGGGGCATGGCAGCCATTTCTGTTCTTCGTTGAAGTTGTTGGCAATATTCAAGTAATCTTGAGACATGATTCTGTACTTTCTTTAATGCTTGCTGACTTGTCTTTACAGCAATAATCCAAGATGCAAACCAGTTTTCGAGATAAAGCTTGAGTTGAGGGCTGTGACATAATAAAACACAATGAATGAGAGAAGAAAAGAGAATGATGAAAGGATGAAATGAAAGATGGTAAAGGGTCTTTTTATGCATAATGATATGTTGTATATAGATATATTGCAGATCATAATCAACAAAAGAATATATGAAACAGAAAAATACAAAAATACAAAAAAAAAGAGTAAAAGTGTATGATGTTAGAAAGAAAGGCGAGTGAACAAGAGGTGTTTTTTATGATGTAACATATATATTCACCAAATATTTAAAGTTGTACTAACAAAAATACTATATGTGTAAATGGAAATATTATATAGAAATACAAAAAAAGAGAGTGAAAGTATGATGTCAGAGAGAAAGGCGAGAGGACAAGAGATCTTTTTTGTGATATAACATATATATTGATCAAACAAAAAAAAATACAAAATGTATACACAAGAAAATACAAAAAAAGAGAGCGCAAGAAATTGAACGAACAAGAGGGATTGTAAGAGATTTATAAAGAAAGGATGTATAAAAATGCGAATGACAGTGCCTGGTAGAATAATAGATGTGGTCCGGCAAGCATGAAGTACACAATTGGCTGCCGAACAAACTTTTTTTTTCTCACATATAGCCACTTTTTTGTCATATGAATCAATTTTTCAGTATCACAAATTTGAGAAGCAAATCATTTTCTATTCATAATTCTAACACAAGCGGCTGCTTTTCCTATATAAACATATAGAGAAAAGCCTGTATTTTATTTTACGATAAAATACAGCACGTTTTTCCAAGGACGACGTGCCGTAAATGACGTAACGACGTGACGTATGTAAACAAGCGCGTCATCGTATCTCGCGTTTTAAGGTTACAATGATATGCTACTACGCGTTAAATAAAGTTCGGGATTGTTTTCAAAGAAAATAACGTGTTAGAATCGAAATAATAAATTGTTCCCTATATTTTATCGTTGAATAAAATACAGTCAGTCATTTGGATGCGTAAAATTAAATCACTCGTGCTACGCACTCGTGATTAAATTACTACGCATCCAAATTCCTGACTATATTTTATTCAACGATAAAATACAGGGAGACATTTATTATTTCTTAAGTAAAATG
This sequence comes from Saxidomus purpurata, assembly GCA_022818135.1. Taxonomy (NCBI): domain Eukaryota; kingdom Metazoa; phylum Mollusca; class Bivalvia; order Venerida; family Veneridae; genus Saxidomus; species Saxidomus purpurata. Next base: position 24,911,108 of record JAFMSR010000004.1, on the reverse strand, counting down.
TTTAAGATGAAAAGCATATAAGTAACAATACATAATTAAAACGGCCACTGATATGTCTCGAAACATGATATAATAGGAATATTGGTGGATTTGTTTAGGGGTGGGGGTGGTAGAGAGGGAACATGATGATAATGTTGTCAGAAGCAAAACAATTGAAAGTTTGATGAAGAAATATTTCAAGAAATGGCAACATTTTAGACAACTTTAAGTTATCTTGACAAAATCTTAGTGTACAAATATTGAGAAAATGGCAAAGTTATAGCTAGGGTTACATTTTTTGTGACACAATCTAAGTATCAAAAAGGGGCATAACTATGCAAATATGGTTGACAGAGATTAGTGACTTGCTTCAGTTGTCTATATTGCTATAACAAGTATGCCAAGTTGAAAGTTAATATGTTTGAAGATATGTATAGAAGATATTAGCATTTATGAAAACTTTAACCAACTTAAACGTGCGTCGACGCCGAGGCGAGTGCAATAGCCTCCTTATTTTTCAAATAATCGAGCTAAAAATGAAATGGCCGGGGCACGGCACGAAAACTCGACGTTTATAGAGCGCTAATTAGCGTCTTTTCGCGTCACCGCTATTTTAAAACTTATTCATTCGCCCCGCGCCCATGCTAATTATCGTGTATTCGCTCCGCGTCCCCGCCTTTTTATTTTCTTAAATATCGACTTTCGTACCGCGCCCTCTCTAATTATTGCTTGTCTCTCTGCAACCCTGCCGTTTCATTTCTTTAGTTCGATTTTTCGCCCCGCGAAGTTTGGTGTTTCTGCTTTAAAAATGTTGTATGTTGCTGTTGTACAGGTGGCTGATTGGTGACACTTCATGCTTTCTCCCCGCGCCCTCGTCATCTTAACTTCTTTATTCTCGTGTTTTCGGTAGGCGGGGCCGCGGGATGTAAAGGAGAAATGGCCAAATCAGCCACCATAATATTTTTATAAATTTTTCATCACAAATGTTTACACTTATGACCTGTCGAAATTTATAAATCTTTATATATTTCAATTTTTGTTGAGTTCAACTTAGCTTTTCAATAAGTCGATGGTTATATTCAATTATACATTACATAACTAGCAGTCTTTGTATAGGTAACGTTTATTTACACCTGGGCTAAGCGATGTTTCACAAAAAACTTCTCTTCCCTCTCTTCCTTCTCCTAACATGGTTCAAGCACCAAATTACGCTGGCAACGTATGTCTGGTATGTACGCTCAAACACCTATCATTGGCTACTGGCATAATATTAACATAATATTTGAACTAAACTGACTGGGTATTGCAGTCAGGTAAAACAAAAATCCCTAACTTTTCAATTTTATTAGGTACCAGTATGCATGGGAGTCATACTGGGGTCTTGGCAAGTTCACCCGAGGAGATATTTCGGGGTCGGCCGAGACTATAAGATACAATCTAACTGAAGAAGAAGAAGATAGAGCTTGACTGTTAATGATAAAAAGTTTTCGGTTTCATCTGATTGGTCCCAATTTCTCTATAATGTATTCTCTACAATATCTCTATATTCCTGTGAGCCTTTGTTTCAGCTGTGGCTAAATTGGTTTCCGTGGAAGTCGCCTGTCGAATATATAATACACCTAATTATGGGTCCTTTTCCACATTATTCAAAGAAACGCCGCTAATCTCGATGGTATTCCCTTTCTGCATAGACGACAGCGTAAATTGAATAGGACCTTAACGCATAAATCTTTTGCCCATTAAACATGTTTACAGATTGTTCTATCATATAAGTGGTCATTGATACATGCTCTTCTGAACATCAGCACGCTATAAGCCATATAGAAAGGAAGAACTGTGATTACCCTTTCACTCATTAATTGTTTATATTTAAGTTCTTTTCTTTTTGGGGGGTTTCTACTGTTTGTCTGTAATTCACGAGCAAGTCAAGTTTATGAACCGTTTGTATTTTATTTGTAGCGGACGGGCTATTGTTTTTAAAATGTCTAGATGCCAGATTATTGGCTCCTTCTTGAAGTATATTTAAGTCATGTGCGCATGTTCCCAAATGAAATTTATATTTTACAATTGTCTCTTGTATTCATGTCTTCAGAGGTTTTGCTATGACCTATAAGGTCAATGAGATGTGAACAAAACAACAAAGCTTGTTACATGGTTACTAGATAAAATCAAGATGCCACTGTATATAAAGTGACAACTTAATCGTTTTCTTTTAAGTTTCATACATTTTTCAGTGGAGTATATAAGATTACGTAAGTGCAGTCAACAGATTCCGACTGAGGTCAACTTTTGACTAATAGAACATGAATATAGTATATGTCACCCGCATTTCTTTGTAGAAAAAGAGTTAGTCTCTAAAACATTTAAGTTACACTGTTACAGCACTATAAGTACTTATGGTTGGTGTTGTTATCTAGTATTGAGTACAATGACAATGTTAATACCGTAGTTTCAGGTAACTCAACACTTGTTATTATTATGAAAATAATTTGAAAATCTTAACACGTGTTAACAAGAAAATAACGTGTGTTTGTTTTAAATTTGTGATGATGACACCAGCATTTCATTGTACATGCGATGTTATGTCTATAGAATTTAACTTGACAACACCTTAATAATTTAGAAGTCCATAATCACTATTGGTGTCAGAATTACTTGTAGAGGTCTAGAATCACTCTTTGTGATACACTTATTCGTAGAATTTCATAGTCGCTTTTGATGTTACAATTATTTGTAGATGTCCATAATCACTTTTTGTGTCACAATTACTTGTAGAGGTCCATAATCTCTTTTGGTGTCACAATTACTTGTAGAGGTTCATAATAACTTTTGGTGTCACAATTACTTGTAGTACTTACATATGTATATTGGTAAGGAATATGTCCTACCGGCAAAATCGACTATCATTTGTAAACACTAAACGAAAAACATTCCCAGCTCTGTTTTTCACATCGGAAGTGCATAATCTAAACGTAACGTAGTATTTGTTCAATGACACTGCAAACAATAATGTTAAAAAAGTGAAGACGAATGAAGAAAAATGTTGCTAATAACAAGAACTACCATACTAACAGCTTCAGTTGTAAACTAGGGCCAACTATCAAACTAAAGCGTAAACACCATTATATATATTTACACTGAAACCAAAAATTAACTCAAAAATCAGAAAAAAAACAAAACATTTTAAAAACAATCGAAAAGCAGCATTTTAATTCTTTACCTCCTAGAACATGTAAAAGTTAACCCAAGTGTGTTAATCGTTATAATAGTATGTAAAGATAACTACTTAATGACAAACGTTTTACAAAGAGGCATACCCTATAATAAGCACATTATTTAATCAAAATGATTAAAACGTGCTACATGTACGTTAAATAATAAATAAAAGCATTTTCCAAGAAAATCTTGTATCGAAAAACACTTCTTATGTGCACAAAGTACTTAGCAATAAATAACTGTCCATCCCAAAATGTATGATTTGAAGTTGCATCCACTTTTAGGGTGT
>JAFMSR010000004.1:24867573-24907124 GCA_022818135.1 Saxidomus purpurata | reverse complement strand
CGTAATTGTTCAAATTACAGTTGTCTTTGTGTAAGTTTTGTTGAGTAGGGGTTGGGTGTCTTTCATAAAACAGCAATTTGGTTCAAGTACTGATCAGCAATGGAGTAATATAATTTTACGTAACTATATAATAAAAGCGAAATTACAACTAGATGAACAACAGTAAATGAACATTGGCAAACACGTTCTCCTCTGTATTTATCATTGTATTCCAATATGCAATACGTACAGACTCGGTTCACTGAACATCATTTACCTATACAATATTTTGATTATTTAGTAAACTAATTATTCTATATGTTAAAAACCCTGCAAATTTTATATTATTAAATGGATATTATATTGTTTTAATAAAACATCATAATAAATAAATATGTTTCAATGTCATATTATTAAATACATTTATAATACATAGAATGTTTGTAACTATAACACTGCATGATTTCCAAAATATGTACTTCAATCAAATTCGCTGAACTGAAAATTAACAGTAAGATGAGAAATACTTTTTGTCCATGTGTATGCGTTCTCGTTTGTTTTTGTTAAAGGGGTGTAGTTTAGAGGGAAAATGGTAGTATGTCTCACAGCAATGTCATCACATAATACCAGATGTGAACTGGAATCAGACTGTGTTTAGATCTTTTTGTATGTGGGCAATAAACAAAAATTACTGACAGTCAAGTGTAATGTACATATTGCATAATATTAGCACTTGTACTGGTACTTATCTGACAGCTGTATAAATTAGTAGAAACCACTAAATGAAAGCTGTATCAAAAGATCACACTTGATACCAGTAATAATATTGAATAGTACTGACCAATTTATATTTCAAAGCTATATATATTTTACTGGAGGTACACTATAAGTATATATACATTATAAGTACATGACATATTCACAGTGAAGACATTTATTACTGGAAAATAAATTCCTGCCATGGAAGTTGGAAATGAGGTTAGATTAAAAGAGGCTGCAAAGTTTACACTTACTATGAACAACATTTGAAGTGCTACTAAATCTTCGAATCTGTAAAATAGTACTCACATTATTATTATTATTATCTCATGCTTGGACTATAAATGTAAGTGTTTTCCTTCTTTATGAAAAGCCAATGTAATTCAACTGACCAGTTACTTTTCTAGGCTGGTTAGTTTATGTCACGTTAACAGATGTGTATATACCTAAACATCAGGTAGTAGTAGAGTTGTAAATATAATTGTGAGCTGATAAGCCAACCCATTTTCATGTCGGTAGCATCTACCGCATCCTACCAACCTACCTACCAAAGTTACCGTTATATACCATTTTAATAATAATGTTTTAAAACTATGTCTACAATATTAGCAGTAGACAAGCATCACATATTTAATCTAAAAGTGTATTGTTTCAAAATCTGTAAACATTGACCCTTCTCCGAACCCTGTTGTAAGGCTTGTTTATACATTGCCAAGTTATGCCATCCCTTAATAGCCATTATCATCAATTAGTGAGAGGTTATTCCAGAACAAGGTGGTGTCTTTGAAACTCTGACCTAAATTCCAGGGAGTCCATTAACCTTGAGTCCAGCTGGACCCAGTCCACGAGCCCAGTCCACGAGCCCAGCCCTGGTTTTTCAGCATGCCTAGTGATACACCTATTTCTGACAATTTACGATAAACAGGATAGCTTCTTGATAAAGTGGTGTTTATTTCGTTGATATGCAGAGAACGAGACCTGGAATAATTAGAAATACACTGTACTTGCATGAGAAATAAACGTTATCACAATAGACAAATAAATAACCATTACGTTGCGGGAGAGTTCATGGAATTCGTCACGTCCATCTCGACATTGAAAAATGTGTGTTTAAATCGTAGTTTGATCAGTGCGTATGTACCTAGTATAGCAATCTGAAGACCACCTACCAAGCGTTTTAATCAAATGATCTCTTCCATTCTGAGTTTTGAACACTGTTGCAGCCCCTATACGTAGGCTATGACCATGAATTTTGCATTGTCGAAACCTAACTGTTGCAAGATAAACTTTAGATAAACTTTGTCCTTGTTAAAGATACTCCTTCGTTTGAAAAGTACAGAGCGATGGTATGACGAACGTTTATGTGCTTGTTACGAAATTCTAGGTATTTCATGAGAGCCGATAATGGACACACTTCGTTATGTGTCGCATGAATATGAACATTTATACCTTCCCGGAATGGGTCAGTTTTTTATTTCTTCAATGTGACTATGACTGTATCCTGCTCGATAGTAATATCACTGAAACACAGATTATCTTGAGCTGAAATAACGATAAATTCACCACATCTGAGAAAACCAAAGAAAGCTAACGTGCAATGCAACACGATTTTATCATGGCATCGTCATGAACACAAAAACAACCCTTATTGAGATATCGCACTATCTTTGATAAAATATTTATATCAGTAGGTAGTTTATTTTTTGTTCTTGATGGCTGCATTTAAAAAGCTGTAAATTCTAACGCTGAAGCGGTGTATGAATTCAATGGCGTATATTTATCGTTGAATATGTGATATTCAAAGATTTATGCAGATATGCGATAAACTGAGTTAAAGTATCTTCTGAAATTGGTGGCGTCAAAGAACAAGCACTATTAACTTCTGATTTTCCCAAGAATTTTCTGAACTGATTTATCCCGGATGCGTACACCAACATGGTATTAGCACCAAAGGATGCGTTCCACATATCGTTTACCGTGGTGGTGAGGTCCAGAATACTTCCGACACTGTTGGGCATCGGTCTGGATCCCTCTTTGCTATATCCATCTCATATTCTTCTGGCTCCTGCTGTCGATGTGCTCATTTCGAAACCATAAAACGACGATACAATATTACCCAAAGGAAACACGGAACTGTTCAATTGTAAGCCGATTATCTCCTTTCGTTGTAGTGCTGGGCTCAAAATCAGGGTGGCGAGATTAACGTCCCTTTCGTCAATTATCTGCTTCGTTAAAGAATCACTTACAATGACGATGTTTGACAACATATTCTCGCAGTTACATTATTCTTTTCTGTACATTAGTCTTTTCTGTACAGCTAAATGGCGTAAATTATCAAGTTCGTTACAATTTGAATTACCGTACATACCACTGTCTGTTCCACTAGCACTTGCGCTGAACAAATCGTTTAAAGTAGGTAATACGGTGAAAAGTCTGAATCCTGCTACTCAACACAGGAAACCCGAGGTCTCAGTGAAGGCATTCATTGTAGAGCTCAACGTATGCCGGGCCGCTAGCTGTGGCTGGAAACTCAGCAGTTGAATTTTCCGACGTTTGCTTTGTCAAATCACTTTTCGATGGAGAAAATATTTTCTTTTACATTATCTGAACCTTTTTTTACAGTTCTCTTTCTAAATAGCCATAATAATTGTTTTAGAGAATGAAGTTGAGACACTATTCCTTTCATTTGAAGCTCTTCTCGTAATTTCGTCACAGACATTTTTTCTAAATTGTCTTATGTGTCTTCAAAACTTTTCTACTGCGGGTCGCCATTTTTGTCCTTTAAGGTTAGCAACTTTATAAATCCGTCACGAAATAATACTCCGCAAATAACACAAAGTCTAGAATAAATATTAGTCTTATGTAAGTATTCCATAGAAATGTTGTACTTTATGATTAGCAAAGAAGAAAGTGCATATTTAATATTATAAGGTAATGGAGATGTGTATGCTCCAACTAGCTCTAGCGCTTTGTTGATAAATTGATAAGCGTACCGCTTCTAATGAAACTGAATCTGGAAGACGCGTGACCCCGACCTACGGTTCAGTTACGGCGCATGACTGTATGAATCACTGCGAGAAAAAGAAGGATACTATTCCGTTTTTCGTATAAACTAAAGTTTATAACATAAACAACAATTTAAGGTAACTCGCGGGTTTCCTCAAGAAATCGGGTCATTTTTTTAAAAAGGCGACGCAGACTTAAGAAATTTTGCATGACAATCCCATGACTCATTGACTTTTGTAGAAAAAAATACGATGAAGCGATATTTCCATGGAAAATAAGTTAAAAGCGGCACCTAGCGGAGAGGTGTATTTTTCGTCAATTTCCGTGTTTTTATTTTCGATATATCTCTGTCTATGTAGATAAAGAAACGATTTAACTTTCATAAATGTAATGTCGAATCATTATTTCATTTGAAAAAATAAAAATATTTTATAATTTTTGCCAAACATATAAAAAAGTGCGGAACGAACCCTGTAGGGGCGGCACTTTTCGAAGCAAAAATAAATGCAAATTTGACGCATTTAGCGTCAATTGCGAAAAACTTACTTTTCGTGCCATGGGAAAAACATGAGAAACGTTGGCGTAAAAAAACGAGATTGGCGTGACGTCACGAGCCGTTACTGACGTTTCTTGTTAAAATAAATTACTAGCGTTGTTGCTTTATTATGCAGAAGTCATTTTAGATCGATTACTCAACATGAAAGTGATTAAGGTAACAATTTACTCTTATTCGCCATACAAACGTGCATTTTTTAAAAGAATTACGTTTTCCTTATATTAAAGAAGCTTAAAAGACTTCAAGTTGTCTGCTCTCTGCCAATGTTGTGTACACTAAAAGTAAATTGCTAAATTTTTTCGATCACTTACCCGTATCGATATAAAAATATCAAATTAAGAATTAAAAGGCTTCTGGTTGAAACACACTTTAATCGTTTTCGTTTAAATTAAAGAACACAAATCTTTAACACTATACTCAAAGAAATAAACAAATTATTCATTTTTAAGAAGATTAAACGGATTTTTAAAGCACGAAAATACTGCACTATATAAAAGTGTATAGTACATGTACATATAAGTTGCGAGTTTCGCAAACCGTGTACGATTTACGGTAATACTGGCTTGAAGTTGTACAGTATTGTGAGCGTCATGGAGCACATATGTATAAATACATCGAAAAAAACATTAGAAGGCATTAGCCAGGATTCGGACCTGTACGTACGGCGTCATCGGCTAGCAATGCAAATACAACTCGGCGGTCACCGCAGCAACCCCAAGGCATGCACTTTGAAGATAATGCTAATTTACAATAATAAATTAGTTTCAAAACATTTACAGTATATTAGAAATTTACATTTTTCGCAAACATTAGTGTACATGAACTTTATTTGCTAAGATAATCAGATACATGCTTGTAAAACACGCTTTATATATCCGCATGGAGAGGGCATATATACGACACTTTGTACAAAAGAGTTATCAAGCGGACACGGGGTTTCAGCGTGTTTTCAGCAGTAACCCAAACTATTTTCGCTTGGTAAGTCTATTCGCATTACAGTCCATTTATTGGATCATACATGTCTTGTACTTAATAAAGAACACTCCATTCGGCTCAATATATTTCAATTCATATCCGTATTTTAATGCCAGGTAAACGTGCGGTAAAAGCGATGTTTTATTGAATATAGCTGGTCCGACTTTGCCCAACCATACCAGTTCATTCATTTGTTTCTCTTCCTTTATTCTTGGGTTAGATTACTAGGATGAGGCGAATAAATGTTTTTTTATCAATTCTTGACAACAAACGCAACTACTGGCATTGGAAAACTAAAAATACAGACCTATGGAAACTGCACACATAGCTGAAGGGAAACTATTAATTGATACTAATTTATTTATTCTCGATTGCGAAACAAGTTTTTACAACCTAGATAATCGCTCTTTCTGTATTGTGTTTATAAATGTTACATTATACCACAACAGATCCGTGTTACCAGTAAATAAAATGGTCTCGAACAAGTTTGTAACACAGATCAATTATTATCATTTTATTAAAATACGGTGTTCATTCAAATTCAAAATTGAAGTATCGACTACAAAGTATATCAACCATTAAAGGATCGATAAAAATATCTTCTGTATAATAAAGCAACAACGCTAGTAATTTATTTTAACAAGAAACGTCAGACTTGAAACGTCAGTAACGGTTCGTTTCGTCACCTCAATCTTGTAAGTTACGCCAACGCTTCTCATGTTTTTCCCATTTCAAGTTTCAGTGGCGCGAAAAGTAAGACGGTGACCCCCCCCGCCTCTTTTTATTTGATAAAAATGCTTTAAATTTGTTTTAGATTCCATAGCGTTTTTAAAAAATAATTCCCTCGGGCTTTTTTTTCGCAATTGACGCTAAATGCGTCAAATTTGCAGTTAATTTTGCTTTGAAAATTGTCGCCCCTACAGGGTTCGTTCGGCACTTTTTCACATTTTTGGCATTTTTTTTTAGATATTTTTATTTTTTCAAATGGATAAATGTTTCGGCATTGCATTTATGAAAGTTAGATCGTTTCATTATCTACATAGACAGAGATATATAATAAAAAAAACACGAAAATTGACGAAAAATACACCTCCCCGCTAGATGGCGCTTTTAACTCAGTTCCAATGATAAAAGAAAATAAGACTTCTTTTTTCTCTTTATTAAAATGATGCAATCATTTCATTTTGTTTTCTTATTAACTGCTGTATAGTTAAACTATGCATTAAAAAATGAAACATTATTTTCTTTATATTTACATTCCAAGACTTTGGAGGTCGTAAGCACAAAGTCTTAAGATTTAAAATAGATACATCTTTTATTTGATTTTAATTGCTTCTCGTATTAAAGGGACATACCCTATAACTGATCAAACTCAATAACCCCAAAACTAAGCTTTAAGTTTGACCATTTCGTTGTTCGCACTGAATTCTGGAAGACTGCCAATGATATGATCTTAGCCGTCAATCAAATTGAAAACCCAGGTGCTCTATTGTGGAAACTTCAGTTTGCGGGGAAACTATAAGTAAGTTTTAATTCAACATTAACTGAATATAAAAAATAATTGCGATCCCTTGCACTTATTTTGCTTATCCAGCCAATAATGAACTATAACTAAAACAAAGTGAATATTATTCATACAAATCTAGTTGATTTCTTCTTATGTGACTTTTTCAGCATGCGATTTCGAATTTACAGCACTCCTGGCATCTGAAACCGTTGGCAATATCACATCACCAAACTACCCTAACAACTACGAAAAGTAAGTTAAATGATCCTATTTTCAACCTTATACAATTTTCATGTAGTTGAAATAGTATTTTAATCTTCGAAACATCATACATCTAGTTGGTTTACAGTTTGTGCAATTATTTTTCGAGTAAACCTCATTTCACTACAGTTGCATCCACTTTGGTCAGTAAACTTCCGGCCGCTACAAATTTATACAGTGTGGGGTCTTCAGTTTTTAGTAGCTTCTAAAAAAATCAAAATTCTGTATGTTTTAAACTTCATACTGTCAGTGAAGAATTTGTTTTTAAAGAACTTCATAAATTAAATTGTTCTAAAAGCACTGGATTAGACAATATACCTGCTAGATTTTTGAAAGATGCAGCTCCATTCCTTAAAATACATTATACATTTTTAATACACAGTTCCATTGTTAACAGTGACGTACTTAGTGAATTAAAAAGTGCAAAGGTTATTATAAACCATTGTTTAAGAAAAACAGTAGATCAGATGTTTCTAACTATAGACCTGCAAGTAGTTTGGTCATAGTTTCTAAAATATTTGAACGTGCAGTTTACTACCAGCTTGAATCCTTTTTAGTTAAAAGTGGTTTGCTTTACGAGTTACAGAGCGGGTTTAGAGGACAGTATTCCACCGATACTTGTCTACTTCATCTTACAGATCACATAAGAGGTCAATATGCAGAAGGTTTACTAACTGGTATGATAATGTTAGATCTGCAGAAGGCGTTCGACACAGTCGATCACACGATCCAGTGTACCAAACTAAAGCATATGGGGGTTGAATCAGTCGAATGGTTTTGCTCTTATTTATCAAATATAAATCAGTCTATTTATGTAAATAGTGCCAGCTCGGAATCTGAAGAAATAGTCTGTGGAGCTCCACAAGGTAGCATTCTGGGTCCGCTATTATTCCTTTGCTACGTAAATGATATGAGCACAAGCATCAGTTCTAAATGTAAACTCATACTTTGCGCAGATGATAGTGCCATCCTTTTCTCCCATAGAGACCCTGAAATCATCAGCAAAGTCCTGGGTAAAGAATTAGAAAACTGCAACTGGTTAATAGACAACAAGCGGTCTCTTTATTTAGGCAAAACACAGTAATACTATTAAAGCTCAGACTTCAGTCAAGTATATTGGGTGTTCATTGGATAATGATCTTTTTTGTGAATCAATTGTTAACAACAAAGTAAAAAAGGTTAACTCCAGAATTGAATTTTTGTATAGGCAAAGTAGTTTCTTGAATAAAGCAATGAGAATAGCTCTTTGTTACTCACTTATTCAATGCCATTTTGACTATGCCTGCTCATCGTGGTACTGTGGTACCGTGGTCTTACATAACAACTAAAACCTAGGTTTCAGGTAGCTCAAAATAAAGTAATTAGGTTCATTAACAATGTAAACTATAAAACATCATTGACTGTAAATGATTTTAAGGAATTTGGCCTTTCAGTTTATAAAAACTATCCTAGCTATCTAAAAGATAACTGAAATGCACAGATATAGTAGGAAAGACAATTTTTATGTTCCACATATAAGTAGTCTTACGCATTGTACTTTTTACTATTACAGTATTAAGGACTGGAATCTTTTACCTGGGAAGGTCAAACAAATTAAGTCCAAATTTGCTTTCAAACGTACTGTTAAGAAGTCCTTGCTAAATAAATTAGAAGCAAGAACTTATGTTTATTTTTAACCCACTTCGATATGTTTTTATTGTTTGTCAGTTTTAGTATTCAACACAGTTATTGTTTTAATATGTTGTTCGTGCAAAATTCTAAACAACACGCAGTCCATCACATTTTAGGTATCATTATATCTAAATATACCGTACACATCCTCAAGCATATAATTATGGTATATATGTAAGAATTTTTTATTTATTTCATATCATGATATATGTCAACCTAGTCATCTAAAATATAAGATCTAGAACCCCGTTGGAAATAAGTCTTCGGACTTTTACGGATTATCCTGTGTATTTAATATATCTGTGATAGTTTGAATTGTTACATGTACAACTTTAAAGCTGCTCGCTCTCAGATTTGGTAAAAAAATAAAGTTATTCAAACTTTATCAAAATAACATATTTTAGAACATATAGTCATATAAAAAGGTTCCAGTATAAATTTCTGTAAAGTATATCTGTAGAATTGAAATAATATGCTACCAAATATATAAAGCGTTGCAAACGCTTTTGAAATTCCAATATAAACATATAGTGTAGCGGTGCCGTAAAACCAGCATTTTCAATCGATTTTTGCAAATTCCTACCTAGATTTTTACTTCTAGTGTTCATTTTTATATTTATGTATTAGTATGTCATTTTTGAAATTGTCATTTTTGAAATTTTTTTCATCGGCAGCTGAGAACGAGCACCTTTAATATTTTTGAGTCATGATGATGTAATTCCATATCTGTGATACCTATATTTATTTAACTTATGTGATTTTCAAAAAGACTTATTTGTGATAACATTGTTTTTAAACATTGTATGTGATATATGCACGAATAAAACTTATTTAGTACGAGTGTTTTACTAAACTGAATGTAATGTATATGCTACCTTATAAATATTTTAAAAATGCAATCATTTTGTATTATTAAAAGAACTGCAGTTCATATATCAGCTTTTTAAGTATAAATGCTAACCGTAAGAATAGTCAGTTCAGTATCAGTACTAAAATAGATTTTCAACAGAAATGGCAGTAGCTATTCCAGTAGCATTTTAAGTCAAATCTTAAGATTTTCCTTAAAATTAACAATTTCCTTAAGAAGATAACTTAAAAAGGAGAATGTGCATTGCAGCATGTTGAACATTTATTAAATCTTCCATGACCATTTTCTATAATGATGATGAAATCACACACAATCGATCACTTTTGTGAGAATTATAATAATCTAAATTTTTGGACTTAAGTTAAAATACCTAAGAAATCACTTAAGATGCTACTTGAGTACGACCCCAAGTCAAGACCAGACAAAGCAAGTTCGCGGTAAAATCAAAACATATAATAAAGCCACAGGTCATTTTGGATCAAGCCACCACTCTTTATCAACTTTTGCTTGAAATACTTTAGAGTTAGGATTTCGTTATTCTTTGAACGGAATAGTCATAGACATTCAAACTATCAAAATGTTTTCTATTTCTTACTTGTTTCTTCAGCAATGAAAATCGCAGCTGGCTGTTTATTAAACCCTCGAAAACATCTACACTATACCTTGAATTCCAAGATTTTGAAGTTGGACATGTGGATTGTCAGACTAATTATGTTGAGATATATAACGGTGAGTTTGTGAGATAACAAGTAATAAATTACAAGTTTATCTACTGATAACTCTTATGACCTTCACACCAAATGTGTGCAGGCTTGTTTAACGTTTGCAGTATGTGATTTTACATATTAATGTATTTGATTTCGTAGACTAAGTTAGGGACTAATTGGAGCAGTCATATACTATCATATACCATTGTCATCATTGGAAGGTGATTATTATCAATACTCAGCCTTCCTTTGAAATTGCTCAAAATCAGCGGCATTCTTTCTCAACACAAAAACGCATTTTAATAAAGTATAATGAGCGTCAAATAAATCTTACAAACGCAGATCAATAAAGCCTTTATCTGTCTTTTTGAAATATTAATGTACGTCAATTTGATGATTCGAAACTAATATCTTTAACTTGAAATTTCATCGGAAGAGTCCATTTAATCTTGGAGTGTGGGAGGCAAGATCAATTTTTTCCAGCATTGCGTCAAATTAGTTTGACTCCCCCTTTTTAGTAAAGAACATTTGACTTTGAGAGGAGCCCGTCCAGTCAAATAGCTGAATTAGATTAAAGGAATAAAATTAAAAATGTAAATACATAAAACATGTTAAACATTGTTGATGCATAAAACTGTCGACACATATTTGAAACAAGTTTATATATATGTAATTGATTGTATCTCAATATCAATGATGGATTAAGATGTTCAATGTGACTGTTCTAATGTGCGGGCTATAATGAAATGCTAAAGAACGCCCAATTTACACTAAAGTTTCGTTAGATAAACAATAATCACCTTCCATCTGTATTTCAAATACTTTAATTCTACATCTATTCATGTCAATTTCTTTTTTAGGAGCATGTAAAGATGCACCAGTCTATCCGAGGTTTTGCAAAGAAGAAACAAAACGAATTGTCGATACCAGCGGCATTTACGTCCTGCTCAATTTAATAACAGATCACGGTGTCACCCTAAGAGGCTTTTACTTGAACTATTACATCGGTTAGACTGGAGCGAAACAATGAACATGCCATTTGGTTGTTACGTACACACAAACACGAAAACTGCATATAAACTGATTGTTTGTTGGTTTTATATTTATTCTCTTTCCCTTTCTCGCACTTATCACTTATAGAAAATAACAACATTAGTTGCCTGCCATGCAGTTAACACTTGAAACCAGATGTAAATAAAAAATGATTGACTTTTATTGTCAAATAGTGTCTTACAGTTCCCATTTATAAACTGCGCGTTATAAATCCCCCGCACTTTCTGTAGGACAACACAGTCCCACTTCTCTGTATATTTAGGTAAGCCATGCTCCAATCACTCAACACTTATAAGCTATTAAAATAATTTCAAAATCTGAGCATTGTATAAATGGTTTTAACTGAGTCATTTTTATCTATTTCAGCCAGGTTTATTGAGGTCCATTCATAATTTTGTCATTTGGGCACTGGAAATTAAACTGCACATATTCTTTTACAGTCTATGAAACTTAACAATAATAATATAATCAGTCGACAAATACATATTAGAAACGAGCATCGGTGCTATCGCATCCGTTCTATCACTGAATAGGGGCATGACAGCCATTTCTGTTCTTCGTTGAAGTTGTTGGCAATATTCAAGTAATCTTAAGACATGAATCTGTACTTTCTTTAATGCTTGCTGACTTGTCTTTACAGCAATGATCCAAGATGCAAACCAGTTTTCGAGATAAAGCTTGAGTTGAGGGCTGTGACATAATAAAACACAGTGAATGAGAGAAGAAAAGAGAATGATGAATGGATGAAATGAAAGATGGTAAAGGGTCTTTTTATGCATAATGATATGTTGTATATAGATATATTGCAGATCATAATCAACAAAAGAATATATGAAACAGAAAAATACAAAAATACAAAAAAAGAGTAAAAGTGTATGATGTTAGAAAGAAAGGCGAGTGAACATGAGGTGTTTTTTATGATGTAACATATATACTGTATTCACCAAATATTTAAAGTTATACTAACAAAAATACTATATGTGTAAATGGAAATATTATATAGAAATGCAAAAAAAGAGAGTGAAAGTATGATGTCAGAGAGAAAGGCGAGAGGACAAGAGATCTTTTTTGTGATATAACATATATATTGATCAAACAAAAAAAAATATTAAATGTATACACAAGAAAATACAAAAAAAAGAGAGCGCAAGAAATTGAACGAACAAGAGGGATTGTAAGAGATTTATAAAGAAAGGATGTATAAAAATGCGAATGACAGTGCCTGGTAGAATAATAGATGTGGTCCGGCAAGCATGAAGTACACAATTGGCTGCCGAACAAACTTTTTTTTTCTCACATATAGCCACTTTTTTGTCATATGAATCAATTTTTCAGTATCACAAATTTGAGAAGCAAATCATTTTCTATTCATAATTCTAACACAAGCGGCTGCTTTTCCTATATAAACATATAGAGAAAAGCCTGTATTTTATTTTACGATAAAATACAGCACGTTTTTCCAAGGACGACGTGCCGTAAATGACGTAACGACGTGACGTATGTAAACAAGCGCGTCATCGTATCTCGCGTTTTAAGGTTACAATGATATGCTACTACGCGTTAAATAAAGTTCGGGATTGTTTTCAAAGAAAATAACGTGTTAGAATCGAAATAATAAATTGTTCCCTATATTTTATCGTTGAATAAAATACAGTCAGTCATTTGGATGCGTAAAATTAAATCACTCGTGCTACGCACTCGTGATTAAATTACTACGCATCCAAATTCCTGACTATATTTTATTCAACGATAAAATACAGGGAGACATTTATTATTTCTTAAGTAAAATGTTTAAGATGAAAAGCATATAAGTAACAATACATAATTAAAACGGCCACTGATATGTCTCGAAACATGATATAATAGGAATATTGGTGGATTTGTTTAGGGGTGGGGGGTGGTAGAGAGGGAACATGATGATAATGTTGTCAGAAGCAAAACAATTGAAAGTTTGATGAAGAAATATTTCAAGAAATGGCAACATTTTAGACAACTTTAAGTTATCTTGACAAAATCTTAGTGTACAAATATTGAGAAAATGGCAAAGTTATAGCTAGGGTTACATTTTTTGTGACACAATCTAAGTATCAAAAAGGGGCATAACTATGCAAATATGGTTGACAGAGATTAGTGACTTGCTTCAGTTGTCTATATTGCTATAAGAAACAAGTATGCCAAGTTGAAAGTTAATATGTTTGAAGATATGTATAGAAGATATTAGCATTTATGAAAACTTTAACCGACTTAAACGTGCGTCGACGCCGAGGCGAGTGCAATAGCCTCCTTATTTTTCAAATAATCGAGCTAAAAATGAAATGGCCGGGGCACGGCACGAAAACTCGACGTTTATAGAGCGCTAATTAGCGTCTTTTCGCGTCACCGCTATTTTAAAACTTATTCATTCGCCCCGCGCCCATGCTAATTATCGTGTATTCGCTCCGCGTCCCCGCCTTTTTATTTTCTTAAATATCGACTTTCGTACCGCGCCCTCTCTAATTATTGCTTGTCTCTCTGCAACCCTGCCGTTTCATTTCTTTAGTTCGATTTTTCGCCCCGCGAAGTTTGGTGTTTCTGCTTTAAAAATGTTGTATGTTGCTGTTGTACAGGTGGCTGATTGGTGACACTTCATGCTTTCTCCCCGCGCCCTCGTCATCTTAACTTCTTTATTCTCGTGTTTTCGGTAGGCGGGGCCGCGGGATGTAAAGGAGAAATGGCCAAATCAGCCACCATAATATTTTTATAAATTTTTCATCACAAATGTTTACACTTATGACCTGTCGAAATTTATAAATCTTTATATATTTCAATTTTTGTTGAGTTCAACTTAGCTTTTCAATAAGTCGATGGTTATATTCAATTATACATTACATAACTAGCAGTCTTTGTATAGGCAACGTTTATTTACACCTGGGCTAAGCGATGTTTCACAAAAAACTTCTCTTCCCTCTCTTCCTTCTCCTAACATGGTTCAAGCACCAAATTACGCTGGCAACGTATGTCTGGTATGTACGCTCAAACACCTATCATTGGCTACTGGCATAATATTAACATAATATTTGAACTAAACTGACTGGGTATTGCAGTCAGGTAAAACAAAAATCCCTAACTTTTCAATTTTATTAGGTACCAGTATGCATGGGAGTCATACTGGGTCTTGGCAAGTTCACCCGAGGAGATATTTCGGGGTCGGCCGAGACTATAAGATACAATCTAACTGAAGAAGAAGAAGATAGAGCTTGACTGTTAATGATAAAAAGTTTTCGGTTTCATCTGATTGGTCCCAATTTCTCTATAATGTATTCTCTACAATATCTCTATATTCCTGTGAGCCTTTGTTTCAGCTGTGGCTAAATTGGTTTCCGTGGAAGTCGCCTGTCGAATATATAATACACCTAATTATGGGTCCTTTTCCACATTATTCAAAGAAACGCCGCTAATCTCGATGGTATTCCCTTTCTGCATAGACGACAGCGTAAACTGAATAGGACCTTAACGCATAAATCTTTTGCCCATTAAACATGTTTGCAGATTGTTCTATCATATAAGTGGTCATTGATACATGCTCTTCTGAACATCAGCACGCTATAAGCCATATAGAAAGGAAGAACTGTGATTACCCTTTCACTCATTAATTGTTTATATTTAAGTTCTTTTCTTTTTGGGGGGTTTCTACTGTTTGTCTGTAATTCACGAGCAAGTCAAGTTTATGAACCGTTTGTATTTTATTTGTAGCGGACGGGCTATTGTTTTTAAAATGTCTAGATGCCAGATTATTGGCTCCTTCTTGAAGTATATTTAAGTCATGTGCGCATGTTCCCAAATGAAATTTATATTTTACAATTGTCTCTTGTATTCATGTCTTCAGAGGTTTTGCTATGACCTATAAGGTCAATGAGATGTGAACAAAACAACAAAGCTTGTTACATGGTTACTAGATAAAATCAAGATGCCACTGTATATAAAGTGACAACTTAATCGTTTTCTTTTAAGTTTCATACATTTTTCAGTGGAGTATATAAGATTACGTAAGTACAGTCAACAGATTCCGACTGAGGTCAACTTTTGACTAATAGAACATGAATATAGTATATGTCACCCGCATTTCTTTGTAGAAAAAGAGTTAGTCTCTAAAACATTTAAGTTACACTGTTACAGCACTATAAGTACTTATGGTTGGTGTTGTTATCTAGTATTGAGTACAATGACAATGTTAATACCGTAGTTTCAGGTAACTCAACACTTGTTATTATTATGAAAATAATTTGAAAATCTTAACACGTGTTAACAAGAAAATAACGTGTGTTTGTTTTAAATTTGTGATGATGACACCAGCATTTCATTGTACATGCGGTGTTATGTCTATAGAATCTCACTTGACAACCCCTTAATTATTTAGAGGTCCATAAACACTATTGGTGTCAAAATTACTTGTAGAGGTCTAGAATCACTCTTGGTGTCACACTTATTTGTAGAATTCCATAGTCGCTTTTGATGTTACAATTATTTGTAGAAGTCCATAATCACTTTTTTTGTCATAATTACTTGTAGAGGTCCATAATCACTTTTGGTGTCACAATTACTTGTAGAGGTCCATAATAACGTTTGGTGTCACAATTACTTGTAGTACTTACATATGTATATTGGTAAGGAATATGTCCTACGGCAAAATCGACTATCATTTGTAAACACTAAACGAAAAACATTCCCAGCGCTGCTTTTCACATCGGAAGTGCATAATCTAAATGTAACGTAGTATTTGTTCAATGACACTGCAAACAATAATGTTAAAAAAATGAAGACAAATGAAGACAAATGTTGTTAATAACAAGAACTACCACACTAACAGCTTCAATTGTAAACTAGGGCATAATATCAAACTAAAGCGTAAACACCATTATATCATAATATTTACACTGAAACCAAAAATTAACTCTGAAAAATCAGAAAGAAACAAAACATTTTAAAACAATCGAAAAGCAGCATTTTCATTTTTTACCTCCTAGAAAATGCAAAAGTTAACTCAACTGTGTTAATCGTTATAATAGTATGTAAAGATAACTACATAATGACATATGTTTTATAAAGAGGCATACCCTATAATAAGCACATTATTTAATCAAAATGATTAAAACGTGCTAAATGTACGTAAAATAATAAATAAAAGCATTTTCCAAGAAAAACATGTATCGAAAAACGCCTCTTCTGTGCACAAAGTACTTAGCAATAAATAACTGTCCATCCCAAAATGTATGATTTGAAGTTGCATCCACTTTTAGGGTGTGCCTCTTTCTGATTTACGTTACAAAACTGGTCTCTTGAAACACTTAATGTATTGAATACTTGTTGTAAATGTCTTCATAATTTCAATAAAGTTCTTTCTTCATATCTTATTATTTGTTTTACTTTTTTCATAAGCGGCTGAAACTTTTCAGATGAAGTCACCAATCAAGCTCGATTTGTATTAGAAACATCCTGTTTGTAGTCACGTGCCCAGATTATGACAATGCGCGCACCATGTGTTGAAACCGATGCCATATTTGATAAAGAAACGAGAATCATGAAACGTATACCTTCGCAACACAACACTTATACACATACCCTAATGAATAAGTAATACGTACTGACTATGGGCTTGCACAATCATTTTATTAAATTCGTTGGAATGGAAAATGCTTCTGTTAATAGTATAAACATAAATGTCAACAAGAGAGCCATGATGACCCTATATCCTTCACAATGCTAACATTAGCTATTACAAATGGTCAACGACAGCGTCAGGTACAGTAGACTACAACTTTAAAAACTGCTAAAAATTGAGTCAGTAGGTAAAGTGACTCCGGGGCACCAAGGAGTATGAATGAAATCTTGGTACAGGGTCACAAGGGGTAAATTTTGACCTGGGGTCCTGACTTGAACAATCGTGGGAGAGGTCAACTACAAAATGCTGCGTTAAAATATCTAAGCCGCGGGCCTTGTGGTTTAAAACAAGAAGATTTTTGAAGTTGTCCCTATAAAAGCCTCTGTAATATCAAGTGACCCCCGGGCAGGGTGGATTTTGATCCGTGGGTCAAGATTGGAACTGTCTTGGTACAAATTTAGTAGGCAATTCTATATGCCAAATATCTAAGCTCTATGTCTTGTAAAATATTATGTAAATCATGTGACCTAAGACGGGGTCGTTTTTTTTCGCGGGTTCATGATTTGAACAATCTTTGGTAGATTCAACTAGGCAATGCTACATTCCAAATAATTTAGCTCAAGACCTTGTGGTTTCAGAGTAAAAGATTGAGTGACCCGCTTTCGGGGTCAATCTTTACCCGAGGGTCATGATTTCCCCTCACTTGGTAGCAATCAGCTAGACATATAAGATATCTAAGCTCTGAACAACATAATGATGTCTGATTAAGATTTTGATATTTGTTGCCATAGTAACAGGGGATATGTATGGAATTAAATTGTTTGAACACTTTTGTTAAAGCTTAATGCAAGAAACACACTTGTGGAGTTTGATTTAAATTGACCAACTGGAACTTTACTCATTACATAAACACGTGTTTTTGTGTTCAGGACTTGGTTTACTTCACCCACCGTTGAGGCGTTGTTCCATTAAATAAAGACATGGAAGTCTATCACATGTATGCAAGTTCATACTTAGAGGACAACATGTGTCAATTGAAATAGTGTCATTTGCGTAGAATTTCCATGACAAACAGAGACAGGCGAAAGAAACTGCTTTTTACTCATAATGTTTGAAAAGCCAACTCGCGTTTAGCCTAGTGACATTAAAAAAAAGATTCCATAGTTCCTTTAACATTGCATAATTACATGAATTGCAATACATAATAAACATTGCTCGAAATTTATAAAAGGTTTACCTTTGTTTTATTTTTGACTTTCAGGGGTTAATTTACCCCATCCAATTTTAAAGGAGTTTCGTCTTTAAACACCAAACCGGATACAATTGTGAGGCAAGAGTTTCTTGTTTATTACTTGTTTTTACTGTCCTTGAAAGTTTAAGACGCAATGTGATGCAATTTCACAAAAACGACAGTTAAATTCATAAAACATTTATGAATTTTATCAATTTACTAGTAAATTTGTTTCAACCGGCTGCACTTCATTGTTATTTACGGGCGTAAGTTAATATTTTCGCCGGCAATCTTAAACAGGTTGTTGCAACTGGTACATCTTTAATTTTCAATTTAGACTATTTTCGCTTTTGGGCGCGAATTTTTAAAAAATGACCATTGTTTCGTCGGCCATTTATAGTATATAATAGCCAATCAGTGTTTCTCAAACAAAATAGGCATAAGTCTAACTCCATGCCCGTAATCAATTGATTTACTCCCATGGTTTTTCTAGCTTGAAATTCATAAATTTATACATTGCACAAATGGGAAGTAAGTAAAACATGTTACATCCAAGTGAAGTAGTTTATTGTTCTTTACATTATGAAACAATCGCCTACGAAGATGAGATCAAGAAAAGTTTCATGAAAATCAAATAAAGAGGTATTGAGGTATGGAGCGGACTCGAGAAAACAATGACATCGACGTGTGACCTTTGCCATGTAATACGAGTTTTGCATGTTGCCTGATGTAATGAACATTTGACATTAGTTTCATCAACATCTTTCAAAGAGTTTGGTGATAGGAAGAGGGTATAACAAATAAAAGGCCACGAACTGTGACTATGTCACTTAGCCGGTCGTTTAAACATGTAACATGACCCCTGTCAAATGTCTTGAGGAGATAAATAGTTCACCCAAGTTTTATAATAATCCTCCAATGCAAGTAAGCCCGAACATTGAATCATTTATAATCACCTTCAGAATACATCCTTTAATTATTAGAGCAATTGCTGTAATGCTGCAATACAATATACGTATTAATTAGTCAGTCATGCATTCAGTAGTTAAAATATCAACATGTATATAATAATGATGATCCAATATCAATTACATTAATCATCATGTATTTCATACTTATATAAAGAAAAATTACTAAGTCCTAAAGAACACAAATATTTCAAATTTCGCCTCTTTTGTAAACATTCAGTTAAACATGAAGAATAAAGTTATGCAACAAGAATTTTTTGTAATAGTACACCTTTTGTTCAAATTATGACCCCAGGGTCGAAATTGACCATGCCCTTGGTGTCACTTTCTTTTAAACAGGCATATATAGGAAAAAGCTTTTAAAATGTTCATCTCTCATACCACAAGTCCTAGAGCTTGGATATGTAGCATGTTGACCTCTACTAAACGTGTTCAAATTATGACCGCAGATAAAAACTGACCCTACCCGAGGCGTTACTTTATTTAACATAGGCTAATATAGAGAAAACTTCAAAAAATTATTGTCTAAGGCCCAGAGCTTAGATTTTTTGAATATAACATTATGTAGTGGACCTCTACGGAGATAATTATTAAATCGGACTCCCCATGTGAAAATTGACCCTTTCTGCTATTGATCACCTTGTATTATAGCCAATGGTTGCCACGTTAGCGATATACAACCCTCGACCTGTTGTTTAGTCTGGTCCAAGGAATAAGGAGAACAAAATGCAATATCTTTTTCATGATTCAGTTATGTGGCCATACATTCTTGCACGAAGACATGCCATGTAACACCGGATACATTAACAAATACAGCTCCCTTGGTGTAGCGGAGCTGTATTCGAACCAAAGCACATGCATAATCGAATTAAGCTCCCTATGTTTGATAAAACGGATGATAAAACGGGTTAAATAACAGTCTAAGTCTGAGCACGTGATGCTGTGTCTTTTGGCCAAATGAATTTATGACTCCACTTTAGGAAGAAGCTTGGCCGTTCCGAAAATTTTTAAGTCAATGTCCAAATTGTAGTTCGAAAGCTTGGGTCCATCTGTTCGAACACTTGTCTGTTGTCCTATCTTGTATGTTGTCTTATCGGTCCATACGCCCTGGTATGAATGTTCTTCATTCTGTCAACAATTTATCTATGAAATGAAGTACAAAACCACTTAAACTGCCGCCTTATGTGCAACAGTCATATATGAAAAAACGTTGGTTTATTGAAAGAAATTAATTCTTCAATACCAACAAAAAAGTCATTAAACACCTAAGTTCTGTCCAACACGGACGGACAAAAAGACAAACATCCCAGGGCTAAGTACTGCATCCTAAATAGCGGGATGGATCCTTATTATTCTATAATAAATTATAACCGCAATGATACGCCTTACATATACGTCTATGCTGCATCGGGTCACTGGGGAGCTCTATTCGAAAAAAAGGTACAAGAACCCCGAATACAGCTCCCATTTAATTAGGGGAGCTGTATTCGTTAATGCACGCCGAATACAGCTCTCCGGGGAGATATGGAATATCACTTTTGGTGCCCACTCGGTGAAATTATAACGTGATCTTACACCGAAACCAACAATTATCATCTATGTTATAGAGCGTCAAATAAAAAATTTAATATAGGAAAACTCCACGAACGTCTTGCTCAGTCCTTGTATATGCTTATATTCAACGAAATCATTTGGCGGCAATACCCATGCCGGTTGTCGTAGTTTGAGAGGAAATATGATGGGTTTCATTCATACTCTGTATAGTACACTCAGACCTGAAAGTTGTAATAAGCGCATGTATATATGAACCGAGGCTCGGTCTTCCTTGAATTACTTCAGTTCACCATTGCCATAACATTTGAGTGCATATGTTTGCTTTCAGAGCTTTGATTGTGTGTTATGGACAAAACGTCACGGTGGTATTGGAACACCATTCGGCCTTTTCCGTAGAGGTTCCGTACGTTTATTGATATTTGGGGCGTCGGGTGGGGAAGGTATATAATGTATGTATATATCGGTATTGAAAGAAGTTCGTTATTTTTTTCCAATGTGATGCGATAGAGTTGCAATAAAATGACATCAATGAATAAAAGATATAATGTACATGTATTCGACTCTAATGACTTTGCCTCGATTTCTTTCATGTATAAGCCTATTGTTGCCCCATACACTGTAGACAGTAAGAACCGTTATTGAGTAAATATCACAATACATTGAAGCGAAACGCTAGGGGCACTTTTCACGATAATCTCGCCCATTTGAACGTGTACATGTTTTTTTTCATATACTTTGGGGAAAAATCTGGACACGCGGTGTCGTAAGTTATTGATTCATTTATTTATCTATTCATTTAAAATGTAATTAATGACAGCAAACCATCTGGGAAACTTAAGAACATTGTGTTCGTAATCGAACCAGAAGGCCCACTTGCGAGTACGAGGTCTTTACCGGATGTCGACTACTTGACCAGTAAGTGACTCTTGTTTTTTTATCAAAACTGAGTAATGTGTTAGGTAAGTCGTGATTATTTGCAACCAACTCGTGATGATCCAGTACTTGTAAAAATATTGTTAATTAAGTGTTGTAAGATGCACCATGCATCCTTGATTGGAATATATTTAAAAGAAGGGTGATAATAAATTAGGGAACATCTTGTGAACCGGCAAGTGACTTTGATAAAAAGATTATGGATACTGTTCGATAATATTCACTAGCCATAACCCACAGTATTTCTTTCATGATATAAAAACTGTAATCATAAACAGATACAATACTTTGGCTGGACCCCAATGAAAATAAGCTTTCGAGCTTAATGGGTTATCCATGCAGCCTTAGATCAATATTTTAATATATAATATATATTTTTTTTTTCTTCATTTTAAAGATTCTTTTATAATTCAAGTTTACATTTAAACAGCATTGTAAACTATTAATTGAAACATTTCTATCTTAGTTTATACTGGAAATTATGCTAGCTTTTAATTGATTTCACTTCTATGAAATAAGTATAGCCTGTTTTAGAGTGTTTTATTGAACATCTTAAATTTAACCTAATGTAGATCTTATATAAATATTTACATTATTTATTGTTAATAGTTTTATAGTGCTTATTATGAATATGTTAATTGTGATCTATGTACTGCTAAATAATAAATAATAATACCGACCGTGTATAAATAATACATCTTGTAAAATACTCAGTTTCACATTATCATTTTAAATAATATATTTACATGAGATCTGGCATGCTGTTTGATAAATACAGCATTTAATATAGTTGCCTACTCGTGTAACACACACTTCCATATATTCATTAGACTGGGTAATAATCAGATAATACAAGTTATTCTTAAAATATAGGAATTATTGTTACCTGATTATCATACTTTTATGACAGTATGTGAAATAAATCAAACAATGTCATCATTATACTCTCATGAAAGTTGCTCTTTAATGTTACCATCATACTTGTTTGAAAGTTCTAACTAAAATATATCAATCAATGTTACCGTAGCTTTTATGAAAGTGTATGAAGCCTAATATGTATGACCCAGTGTTACTATGATCGTATTTGAATGAAAGTTGTTCCATATATTTTATTTTCTAATATTATAAGTGTTACTGTCAAACTTTTAATTTTTAGCTCTACTGGACGAGGTCCAGCGGAGCTTATGCCATGGTGGTTTGTCCGTCTGTCTGTAAACCTTTCCTTGATAACGCTCTGTAACACCGGATACAGCTCCTTTCGGTGCACATTAACGAATATAGCTCCCTTGGTATAGCGGATCTGTATTCGATGCAAAGCAACAGCTCCCTGTGTTTGCTTTATTAGAATATATAAAGAATCATGATCCCTATGTTAAAAATGTCCACAGATAGAAATTAGGAACCTTAACTGCCTAAAACATCTAACACATGTGCAATATACTGCATGTTACATCTATTACGTCCGTCTATTTGTCCCACCAACTGTCTGTTGTCCTACCCTGTCTGTTGTCTTATCCGTCCGTTTGTCAGGCCGTAGTGTCCCCTGACGTGTATGAACTTCAGTCCGTCAACATTTTATTTTGCCTTATGTGCTATCGTCATTAAAAACAATGAAGGTTTATTGAAAGAAAATGTTTCTTCAATATCAGCAGAAATGTAATTAAATTTTCAATTTTCATTCAACTCTTCGCCCAACATGTGCGGACAAAAAGACAGACATCCCAGGGCTAAGTACTGCATCCTGAATTTCAGTATGAATCTTTGTTACTAGTATTCTATAATTAATTATTTGCCGCGTATTTGAATAAACGAATGAAATTTCTTTGTTGAATCGGGTTACTGGGGCGCTCTATTCGAAAAAAAGGTACAAAAAACCGAATACAGCTCCCTTTTGATAAGGGGAGCTGTATTCGTTGATGGGCACCGAAAACAGCTTCCCGGGGAGCTGTATTCGTTAGTTTGCACCGAATACAGCTCACGGGAGCTTTATTCGAAAGGAGCTGTATCCGGTGTTACAACGCTCTACAAGTCGCAATATTCATTTGACTTTGATAAAACTTGCTGATAAGGATCCCTGCAACTTGTAGATGTTCCCTATTGTTTTTGGGGCAAGTAAGTCAAAGGTCAAGGTCACAGTGACCGGTAGCGATTCCTTGATAACACTCTACAAGTCACAATTTTCTTTCATTGAACTTGCTCAAAAGGTTTACTGCAATATTTAGATTATCCCTATTATTTTCGGGGTCGGTAGATCAAAGGTAAAGGTCACTGTAATCTCCTTTAGATTGTCCTTGATAACGCTCTACTGTTCACAGTTTTCAATAAACTTTCATCAAACTTTCTCAGAAGGTTCCCTGTAACATGTAGATGACCCATATCGCTTTTGGGTGTAGTGGGTCAAAGGTCAAGGTCACAGTGATCCAAACTTTGAAAATATTTTCCGCTGAGATCTATTTGACCCGTGGTCTTCAAACTTCAAAGGACTGAGTAGATAAGCCCTATCGTTTTTTTTATCAGTGGGTCAAAGTCAAGGTCACAGTAACTTTGAAAATATTTACCACTCAATATCTTAAGATCTACGCCACCCACAGTCATCTAACGTCATAGAATGATTGATCTTACTGTAGTGAGTAGATGATCCCTACTGTTTTTGGGATCAGTTGTTAAGTTCCGTTGAACTCTGTTAACTTTTCTTTGTTAACATCGCAAAAGATTTTCACAAAATTTACTCAGAAAAATCCAGTCAGATAGACCAGCAGAGCAAAACTGGCCCTCTTGGGTACAAGTTTTAACATCTAAAATAACACTTGTACATGTTTCTTCAGAGTTTCCATACGCCATACTGTAACAGACTCGTCAACGTATCCAGATATTTGGCTGAATCTGTGGAGATCTTTAGACATGCCAATCTAGTTAGTGGAATGTGTGAAAGAGAACGACTATGGCACTTAAAACCTTCATGCTAAGTGGGCCAATGCCAGAGAGGAGCATTCAGAAGTGAGTAAAGAGTTTTGACAAAATTTTATCCAAACGAACGTTTTTTTATACAGCTCAGCATAAACCTTTATGACAGGTCTATGTCCGTTTATTTTTACACGACTTACACTGAAATTTGATAACAAAAAATGTTCTTGAGGTAAAATGATTTTAATGAAAAAGAATTGATCAAATATTAAAATTATAGACAATCGATAGGTCGTGGAGGTTATCTAGGCCATGACAAAACCTTTTCCAAATGATTATCTTTGTGACCATGACTAAGTTTTCCTAGAAATATCCTATATGGCCCCGTGCTTGTACTCTATGTGCCCTCATTAAAACATTGATTTCAACCACATCAAAGATGTTTTATTACATTCAAAACCTATAGAAAGAGGCGTGGTCTGTCATGGACATGTTTCAGCAACTGGACTGTTCAATCAAGAAATCTTTGGATGGAATGTTTCAATGAGTTATCTAATATCGTCATTCTTAGAATTAGACGCTTGGCAGAATTAGAGTGCCTCCCAATAATAAGGGGTCCTTAGGATCCGGGAACACTGGTAATTTTGTAACTAATATCCAGCATTGATTTGAAATATCTTAGCTAAAATATGCGGAATATTTGATGTCCCCAAATTGGTTGTAGACTGTTTTAGGAAACTGTAGATTTGCTCGGTTACTGTCCATCCATCTGTCTGTCCGGACAGACGCTTTGTGCTGTTGGAGTGTAGTAGAAGATGAAAATTAAGATAAATCAAAGCACTGAAAGTACTGATGGGACGGTTGGGTTGACATGTGTAAATCAAGTTTATGTAAGCAATAGTGAAATGTTCAACTCCAAGTGATATACTGAAATGTTCACTCTAAGACGTAACAATGTTAACTTATTTATTTTGCAAAATTCTGTTCAACTGCTAAGTGTGCTTTCAAATGCTCTATTAGTAGAGTTTTAACTGCTAAAATCCAAGACGTTAAAATGGGGAGGTCAATGTCAAAGGAAATCAAACCTGATTTGCAATTCGCGCAAACTTGTGTTTCAGATTGCAAATCTGTAAATGAGCTTGCAATAGTAAAGTGCTCAAAATGTAGTACTAAACAGCTAGAGTTTAGTTTGAGAGAAACTAGTGTCAGTCAAAATTCTATAACTTCAGTTAAATCAGCCGTGCAACACATGGGTACAGACGGTACATGAGCACAATGATTATGCAGATTCCGCTAATTTGCCGCTGATGACACAGATGTTTATATTGATCATGATCTGCACATGTCGTGAAGGTAAACTCATCTGTCGTAAGCAAGGTAAGGACAATGACTAACTTTATACTTTCTGCAGGTTCGACTATTTAAACATTTTTTCATCAGATTGTTTGTAAATATTTGTATTTCAAGTCAATGAAATATATATAAGTTTGCCATGTTTAATTGACATTTCTTTAAAAATATTGTTCACTTCTAATTTTAAATGATGTTGAAGGTCTACTGTGGCCGTGGGATCATTTAGAGGACTGTTTTAGCCAATCATTTTTGACAAAAAATTCTGTCAAGACAAAACCTACTGTGAAGATAAGTGATGTTGAAGGTCTATTGTGGCCATTTAAATTTCATCACCATTCTCTTTAGTTGTGAGTTTGTTTTAGTTATAGGACTGCCTTAAAGACTTTTCAGGCCAACCACTTTTGACAATAGATTTCTCAAATAAGTATTGGTTCATATATAATATTGTTCTGATCGATGACTTTTAACACAATCTTTTCATCAGTTATGAAGTTGGTATTAAAGGCACGTGATTTTGAAAAAATAATCTTGCATGGAAATTATTTCATGTTAAGGACTGTTTAGGCCAATAATTTTTAAACAAAAACATACTTCTTAACCATTAAAAGCTTTTGTGCACATGAGCCTTAATTGGCATTGGGTTTCGTGATTAAGTGAAAAGGAATCATTTTCATGTTTGAGTAACAACAGCATTTAAATTTTAAAAGATTTCAATGATGCATTTTTTGACAGGTGTGATAAAATCTGAAACTAGCAGGCTTTCAGGGTTAGGCACAAGTTAAGTGCCTTAGAGAAAGGTAGCTAGTGGTTAGCATCATATAAACTGTGTGCACAAAGAGGATTTTATGGTTTTTAGGTCAGTCATTGTACAATAGATTTGGTCTTTTGACCTTTTTCTCAAATGAAGTAATGTAATCTCAACTCTTGCTTTTGCTGTTTTTGTCTGTCTCCCTGTGATTACTCCCTCTGAATGTGCTTTATGGTAAGTCTGTCTTCAAGTTGGCAATGCCGAACAGGCTTCCTAGGTTAGGCACAAATTAAGTTTCTTCGTTGCTGGTCTTTAAGTGAGATACCGGTTATGACCAGCAGGCTTTGCAGTATAGTCCCAATCCAGTATCCATTGATTGAAAAGAGAGAGTAAGTGGTTGAGATTACTTATTATAGCCATTATGACAATATAGTAGCTTCAGAAACAAAAATATTAATACCATTTGAAAACTCTGTAAGGAAAGTTTAGGCCAATCTTATTTGACAAAGCTTCTCAAGAGGCCGTGGGATCATTTAGAGGACTGTTTTGGCCAACCATTTTTGACAACAATTTCAGTCAAGACAAAACCTACTGTCAAGATAAATGATGTTGAAGGTCTATTGTGGCCATTTAAATTTTATGAACTTTCTGTTAAGTTGTGAGTTTGTTTTAGTTAAAGGACTGACCTAAAGACTTTTCAGGCCAACCAGTTTTGTCAATAAATTTCTCAAATAAGTATTGGTTCATATATAGTATTGTTCTGATAGATGACTTTTAACACAATCTTTTCATCAGTTATAAAGTTGACATTAAAGGCACGTGATTTTGACAAAATAATCTTGCATGGAAATTATTTCATGTTAAGGACTGTTTAGGCCAATTATTTTTAAACAAAAACATACTTCTTAACCAGTAAAAGCTTTTGTGCACATGAGCCTTAATTGGCATTGGGTTTCGTGATTAAGTGAAAAGGAATCATTTTCATGTTTGAGTAACAACAGCATTTAAATTTTAAAAGATTTCATTGATGCATTTTTTGACAGGTGTGATAAAATCTGAAACTGGTAGGCTTTCAGGGTTAGGCACAAGTTAAGTGCCTTAGAGAAAGGTAGCTAGTGGTTAGCATCATATAAACTGTGTGCACAAAGAGGATTTCATGGTTTTTAGGTCAGTCATTGTACAATAGATTTGGTCTTTTGACCTTTTTCTCAAATGAGGTAATGTAATCTCAACTCTTGCTGTTGCTGTTTTTGTCTGTCTCCCTGTGATTACTCCCTCTGAATGTGCTTTATGGTTAGTCTGTCTTCAAGTTGGCAATGCCGAACAGGCTTCCTAGGTTAGGCACAAATTAAGTTTCTTCGTTGCTGGTCTTTAAGTGAGATACCGGTTATAACCAGCATGCTTTGCAGTATAGTCCCAATCCAGTATCCAGTGATTGAAAAGAGAGAGTAAGTGGTTGAGATTACTTATTATAGCCATTATGACAATATAGTAGCTTCAGAAACAAAAATATTAATACCATTTGAAAACTCTGTAAGGAAAGTTTAGGCCAATCTTATTTGACAAAGCTTCTCAAGAGGCCGTGGGATCATTAAGAGGACTGTTTTGGCCAATCATTTTTGACAAAAATTTCAGTCAAGACAAAACCTACTGTCAAGATAAATGATGTTGAAAGTCTATTGTGGCCATTTAAATTTTATGAACTTTCTGATAAGTTGTGAGTTTGTTTTAGTTAAAGGACTGACCTAAAGACTTTTCAGGCCAACCAGTTTTGTCAATAAATTTCTCAAATAAGTATTGGTTCATATATAGTATTGTTCTGATAGATGACTTTTAACACAATCTTTTCATCAGTTATGAAGTTGATATTAAAGGCGCGTGATTTTGACAAAATAATCTTGCATGGAAATTATTTCATGTTAAGGACTGTTTAGGCCAATAATTTTTAAACAAAAACATACTTCTTAACCAGTAAAAGCTTTTGTGCACATGAGCCTTAATTGGCATTGGGTTTCGTGATTAAGTGAAAAGGAATCATTTTCATGTTTGAGTAACAACAGCATTTAAATTTTAAAAGATTTCATTGATGCATTTTTTGACAGGTGTGATAAAATCTGAAACTAGCAGGCTTTCAGGGTTAGGCACAAGTTAAGTGCCTTAGAGAAAGGTAGCTAGTGGTTAGCATCATATAAACTGTGTGCACAAAGAGGATTTCATGGTTTTTAGGTCAGTCATTGTACAATAGATTTGGTCTTTTGACCTTTTTCTCAAATGAAGTAATGTAATCTCAACTCTTGCTTTTGCTGTTTTTGTCTGTCTCCCTGTGATTACTCCCTCTGAATGTGCTTTATGGTAAGTCTGTCTTCAAGTTGGCAATGCCGAACAGGCTTCCTAGGTTAGGCACAAATTAAGTTTCTTCGTTGCTGGTCTTTAAGTGAGATACCGGTTATAACCAGCATGCTTTGCAGTATAGTCCCAATCCAGTATCCAGTGATTGAAAAGAAAGAGTAAGTGGTTGAGATTACTTATTATAGCCATTATGACAATATAGTAGCTTCAGAAACAAAAATATTAATACCATTTGAAAACTCTGTAAGGACAGTTTAGGCCAATCTTATTTGACAAAGCTTCTCAAGAGGCCGTGGGATCATTTAGAGGACTGTTTTGGCCAATCATTTTTGACAAAAATTTCAGTCAAGACAAAACCTACTGTCAAGATAAATGATGTTGAAAGTCTATTGTGGCCATTTAAATTTTATGAACTTTCTGATAAGTTGTGAGTTTGTTTTAGTTAAAGGACTGACCTAAAGACTTTTCAGGCCAACCAGTTTTGTCAATAAATTTCTCAAATAAGTATTGGTTCATATATAGTATTGTTCTGATAGATGACTTTTAACACAATCTTTTCATCAGTTATGAAGTTGATATTAAAGGCACGTGATTTTGACAAAATAATCTTGCATGGAAATTATTTCATGTTAAGGACTGTTTAGGCTAATAATTTTTAAACAAAAACATACTTCTTAACCAGTAAAAGCTTTTGTGCACATGAGCCTTAATTGGCATTGGGTTTCGTGATTAAGTGAAAAGGAATCATTTTCATGTTTGAGTAACAACAGCATTTAAATATTGAAAGATTTCATTGATGCATTTTTTGACAGGTGGGATAAAATCTGAAACTAGCAGGCTTTCAGGGTTAGGCACAAGTTAAGTGCCTTAGAGAAAGGTAGCTAGTGGTTAGCATCATATAAACTGTGTGCACAAAGAGGATTTTATGGTTTTTAGGTCAGTCATTGTACAATAGATTTGGTCTTTTGACCTTTTTCTCAAATGAAGTAATGTAATCTCAACTCTTGCTTTTGCTGTTTTTGTCTGTCTCCCTGTGATTACTCCCTCTGAATGTGCTTTATGGTAAGTCTGTCTTCAAGTTGGCAATGCCGAACAGGCTTCCTAGGTTAGGCACAAATTAAGTTTCTTCGTTGCTGGTCTTTAAGTGAGATACCGGTTATGACCAGCATGCTTTGCAGTATAGTCCCAATCCAGTATCCAGTGATTGAAAAGAAAGAGTAAGTGGTTGAGATTACTTATTATAGCCATTATGACAATATAGTAGCTTCAGAAACAAAAATATTAATACCATTTGAAAACTCTGTAAGGACAGTTTAGGCCAATCTTATTTGACAAAGCTTCTCAAGAGGCCGTGGGATCATTTAGAGGACTGTTTTGGCCAATCATTTTTGACAAAAATTTCAGTCAAGACAAAACCTACTGTCAAGATAAATGATGTTGAAAGTCTATTGTGGCCATTTAAATTTTATGAACTTTCTGATAAGTTGTGAGTTTGTTTTAGTTAAAGGACTGACCTAAAGACTTTTCAGGCCAACCAGTTTTGTCAATAAATTTCTCAAATAAGTATTGGTTCATATATAGTATTGTTCTGATAGATGACTTTTAACACAATCTTTTCATCAGTTATGAAGTTGATATTAAAGGCACGTGATTTTGACAAAATAATCTTGCATGGAAATTATTTCATGTTAAGGACTGTTTAGGCCAATAATTTTTAAACAAAAACATACTTCTTAACCAGTAAAAGCTTTTGTGCACATGAGCCTTAATTGGCATTGGGTTTCGTGATTAAGTGAAAAGGAATCATTTTCGTGTTTGAGTAACAACAGCATTTAAATTTTAAAAGATTTCATTGATGCATTTTTTGACAGGTGTGATAAAATCTGAAACTAGCAGGCTTTCAGGGTTAGGCACAAGTTAAGTGCCTTAGAGAAAGGTAGCTAGTGGTTAGCATCATATAAACTGTGTGCACAAAGAGGATTTCATGGTTTTTAGGTCAGTCATTGTACAATAGATTTGGTCTTTTGACCTTTTTCTCAAATGAAGTAATGTAATCTCAACTCTTGCTTTTGCTGTTTTTGTCTGTCTCCCTGTGATTACTCCCTCTGAATGTGCTTTATGGTAAGTCTGTCTTCAAGTTGGCAATGCCGAACAGGCTTCCTAGGTTAGGCACAAATTAAGTTTCTTCGTTGCTGGTCTTTAAGTGAGATACCGGTTATAACCAGCATGCTTTGCAGTATAGTCCCAATCCAGTATCCAGTGATTGAAAAGAAAGAGTAAGTGGTTGAGATTACTTATTATAGCCATTATGACAATATAGTAGCTTCAGAAACAAAAATATTAATACCATTTGAAAACTCTGTAAGGACAGTTTAGGCCAATCTTATTTGACAAAGCTTCTCAAGAGGCCGTGGGATCATTTAGAGGACTGTTTTGGCCAATCATTTTTGACAAAAATTTCAGTCAAGACAAAACCTACTGTCAAGATAAATGATGTTGAAAGTCTATTGTGGCCATTTAAATTTTATGAACTTTCTGATAAGTTGTGAGTTTGTTTTAGTTAAAGGACTGACCTAAAGACTTTTCAGGCCAACCAGTTTTGTCAATAAATTTCTCAAATAAGTATTGGTTCATATATAGTATTGTTCTGATAGATGACTTTTAACACAATCTTTTCATCAGTTATGAAGTTGATATTAAAGGCACGTGATTTTGACAAAATAATCTTGCATGGAAATTATTTCATGTTAAGGACTGTTTAGGCCAATAATTTTTAAACAAAAACATACTTCTTAACCAGTAAAAGCTTTTGTGCACATGAGCCTTAATTGGCATTGGGTTTCGTGATTAAGTGAAAAGGAATCATTTTCATGTTTGAGTAACAACAGCATTTAAATATTGAAAGATTTCATTGATGCATTTTTTGACAGGTGTGATAAAATCTGAAACTAGCAGGCTTTCAGGGTTAGGCACAACTTAAGTGCCTTAGAGAAAGGTAGCTAGTGGTTAGCATCATATAAACTGTGTGCACAAAGAGGATTTCATGGTTTTTAGGTCAGTCATTGTACAATAGATTTGGTCTATGACCTTTTTCTCAAATGAAGTAATGTAATCTCAACTCTTGCTTTTGCTGTTTTTGTCTGTCTCCCTGTGATTACTCCCTCTGAATGTGCTTTATGGTAAGTCTGTCTTCAAGTTGGCAATGCCGAACAGGCTTCCTAGGTTAGGCACAAATTAAGTTTCTTCGTTGCTGGTCTTTAAGTGAGATACCGGTTATGACCAGCATGCTTTGCAGTATAGTCCCAATCCAGTATCCAGTG
The DNA here is from genome assembly GCA_022818135.1 of Saxidomus purpurata. Taxonomy (NCBI): domain Eukaryota; kingdom Metazoa; phylum Mollusca; class Bivalvia; order Venerida; family Veneridae; genus Saxidomus; species Saxidomus purpurata. The sequence continues at coordinate 24,874,784 of JAFMSR010000004.1, read as the reverse complement.
ATTGAAAAGAAAGAGTAAGTGGTTGAGATTATTTATCATAGCTATTATGACAATATAGTAGCTTCAGAAACAAAAATATTAATACCATTTGAAAACTCTGTAAGGACAGTTTAGGCCAATCTTATTTGACAAAGCTTCTCAAGAGGCCGTGGGATCATTAAGAGGACTGTTTTGGCCAACCATTTTTGACAAAAATTTCAGTCAAGACAAAACCTACTGTCAAGATAAATGATGTTGAAGGTCTATTGTGGCCATTTAAATTTTATGAACTTTCTGATAAGTTGTGAGTTTGTTTTAGTTAAAGGACTGACCTAAAGACTTTTCAGGCCAACCAGTTTTGTCAATAAATTTCTCAAATAAGTATTGGTTCATATATAGTATTGTTCTGATAGATGACTTTTAACACAATCTTTTCATCAGTTATAAAGTTGATATTAAAGGCACGTGATTTTGACAAAATAATCGTGCATGGAAATTATTTCATGTTAAGGACTGTTTAGGCCAATTATTTTTAAACAAAAACATACTTCTTAACCAGTAAAAGCTTTTGTGCACATGAGCCTTAATTGGCATTGGGTTTCGTGATTAAGTGAAAAGGAATCATTTTCATGTTTGAGTAACAACAGCATTTAAATTTTAAAAGATTTCATTGATGCATTTTTTGCCAGGTGTGATAAAATCTGAAACTAGCAGGCTTTCAGGGTTAGGCACAAGTTAAGTGCCTTAGAGAAAGGTAGCTAGTGGTTAGCATCATATTAATTGTGTGCACAAAGAGGATTTCATGGTTTTAAGGTCAGTCCTTGTACAATAGATATTGTCTATGACCTTTTTCTCAAATGAAGTAATGTAATCTCAACTCTTGCTTTTGCTGTTTTTTTTTTTTCTGTCTCCCTGTGATTACTCCCTCTGAATGTGCTTTATGGTTAGTCTGTCTTCAAGTTGGCAATGCCGAACAGGCTTCCTAGGTTAGGCACAAATTAAGTTTCTTCGTTGCTGGTCTTTAAGTGAGATACCGGTTATAACCAGCATGCTTTGCAGTATAGTCCCAATCCAGTATCCAGTGATTGAAAAGAAAGAGTAAGTGGTTGAGATTACTTATTATAGCCATTATGACAATATAGTAGCTTCAGAAACAAAAATATTAATACCATTTGAAAACTCTGTAAGGAAAGTTTAGGCCAATCTTATTTGACAAAGCTTCTCAAGAGGCCGTGGGATCATTTAGAGGACTGTTTTGGCCAATCATTTTTGACAAAAATTTCAGTCAAGACAAAACCTACTGTCAAGATAAATGATGTTGAAGGTCTATTGTGGCCATTTAAATTTTATGAACTTTCTGTTATGTTGTGAGTTTGTTTTAGTTAAAGGACTGACCTAAAGACTTTTCAGGCCAACCAGTTTTGTCAATAAATTTCTCAAATAAGTATTGGTTCATATATAGTATTGTTCTGATAGATGACTATTAACACAATCTTTTCATCAGTTATGAAATTGAATTAAAGGCACGTGATTTTGACAAAATAATCTTGCATGGAAATTATTTCATGTTAAGGACTGTTTAGGCCAATTATTTTTAAACAAAAACATACTTCTTAACCAGTAAAAGTTTTTGTGCACATGAGCCTTAATTGGCATTGGGTTTCGTGATTAAGTGAAAAAGAATCATTTTCATGTTTGAGTAACAACAGCATTTAAATTTTAAAAGATTTCATTGATGCATTTTTTGACAGGTGGGATAAAATCTGAAACTAGCAGGCTTTCAGGGTTAGGCACAAGTTAAGTGCCTTAGAGAAAGGTAGCTAGTGGTTAGCATCATATAAACTGTGTGCACAAAGAGGATTTCATGGTTTTTAGGTCAGTCATTGTACAATAGATTTGGTCTTTTGACCTTTTTCTCAAATGAAGTAATGTAATCTCAACTCTTGCTTTTGCTGTTTTTGTCTGTCTCCCTGTGATAACTCCCTCTGAATGTGATTTATGGTAAGTCTGTCTTCAAGTTGGCAATGCCGAACAGGCTTCCTAGGTTAGGCACAAATTAAGTTTCTTCGTTGCTGGTCTTTAAGTGAGATACCGGTTATGACCAGCAGGCTTTGCAGTATAGTCCCAATCCAGTATCCATTGATTGAAAAGAAAGAGTAAGTGGTTGAGATTATTTATCATAGCTATTATGACAATATAGTAGCTTCAGAAACAAAAATATTAATACCATTTGAAAACTCTGTAAGGACAGTTTAGGCCAATCTTATTTGACAAAGCTTCTCAAGAGGCCGTGGTATCATTTAGAGGACTGTTTTGGCCAATCATTTTTGACAAAAATTCCTGTCAAGACAAAACCTACTGTGAAGATAAATGATATTGAAGGTCTATTGTTGCTATTTAAATTTTATGAACTTTCTGTTAAGTTGTGAGTTTGTTTTAGTTAAAGGACTGACCTAAAGACTTTTCAGGCCAACCAGTTTTGTCAATAAATTTCTCAAATAAGTATTGGTTCATATATAGTATTGTTCTGATAGATGACTTTTAACACAATCTTTTCATCAGTTATAAAGTTGATATTAAAGGCACGTGATTTTGACAAAATAATCTTGCATGGAAATTATTTCATGTTAAGGACTGTTTAGGCCAATTATTTTTAAACAAAAACATACTTCTTAACCAGTAAAAGCTTTTGTGCACATGAGCCTTAATTGGCATTGGGTTTCGTGATTAAGTGAAAAAGAATCATTTTCATGTTTGAGTAACAACAGCATTTAAATTTTAAAAGATTTCATTGATGCATTTTTTGACAGGTGTGATAAAATCTGAAACTAGCAGGCTTTCAGGGTTAGGCACAAGTTAAGTGCCTTAGAGAAAGGTAGCTAGTGGTTAGCATCATATTAATTGTGTGCACAAAGAGGATTTCATGGTTTTTAGGTCAGTCATTGTACAATAGATTTGGTCTATGACCTTTTTCTCAAATGAAGTAATGTAATCTCAACTCTTGCTTTTGCTGTTTTTTTTTCTGTCTCCCTGTGATTACTCCCTCTGAATGTGCTTTATGGTAAGTCTGTCTTCAAGTTGGCAATGCCGAACAGGCTTCCTAGGTTAGGCACAAATTAAGTTTCTTCGTTGCTGGTCTTTAAGTGAGATACCGGTTATGACCAGCATGCTTTGCAGTATAGTCCCAATCCAGTATCCATTGATTGAAAAGAAAGAGTAAGTGGTTGAGATTACTTATTATAGCCATTATGACAATATAGTAGCTTCAGAAACAAAAATATTAATACCATTTGAAAACTCTGTAAGGACAGTTTAGGCCAATCTTATTTGACAAAGCTTCTTAAGAGGCCGTGGGATCATTTAGAGGACTGATTTGGCCAATCATTTTTGACAAAAATTTCAGTCAAGACAAAACCTACTGTCAAGATGAATGATGTTGAAGGTCTATTGTGGCCATTTAAATTTTATGAACTTCCTGTTAAGTTGTGAGTTTGTTTTAGTTAAAGGACTGACCTAAAGACTTTTCAGGCCAACCAGTTTTGTCAATAAATTTCTCAAATAAGTATTGGTTCATATATAGTATTGTTCTGATAGATGGCTTTTAACACAATCTTTTCATCAGTTATAAAGTTGATATTAAAGGCACGTGATTTTGACAAAATAATCTTGCATGGAAATTATTTCATGTTAAGGACTGTTTAGGCCAATTATTTTTAAACAAAAACATACTTCTTAACCAGTAAAAGCTTTTGTGCACATGAGCCTTAATTGGCATTGGGTTTCGTGATTAAGTGAAAAGGAATCATTTTCATGTTTGAGTAACAACAGCATTTAAATTTTAAAAGATTTCATTGATGCATTTTTTGACAGGTGGGATAAAATCTGAAACTAGCAGGCTTTCAGGGTTAGGCACAAGTTAAGTGCCTTAGAGAAAGGTAGCTAGTGGTTAGCATCATATAAACTGTGTGCACAAAGAGGATTTCATGGTTTTTAGGTCAGTCATTGTACAATAGATTTGGTCTTTTGACCTTTCTCTCAAATGAAGTAATGTAATCTCAACTCTTGCTTTTGCTGTTTTTGTCTGTCTCCCTGTGATAACTCCCTCTGAATGTGCTTTATGGTAAGTCTGTCTTCAAGCTGGCAATGCCGAACAGGCTTCCTAGGTTAGGCACAAATTAAGTTTCTTCGTTGCTGGTCTTTAAGTGAGATACCGGTTATGACCAGCATGCTTTGCAATATAGTCCCAATTCAGTATTCAGTGCTTGAAAAGAGAGGGTAAGTGGTTGAGATTACTTATTATAGCCATTATGACAATATAGTAGCTTCAGAAACAAAAACATTAATGCCATTTGAAAACTCTGTAAGGAAAGTTTAGGCCAATCTTATTTGACAAATCTTCTCAAGAGGCCGTGGGATCATTTAGAGGACTGTTTTGGCCAATCATTTTTGACAAATATTTCTGTCAAGACAAATCCTTCTGTGAAGATAAATGATGTTGAAGGTCTATTGTGGCCGTGGGATCATATAGAGGACTGTTTTGGCCAACCGGTTTTGACAAGTATTTTTGTCAAGACAAAACCTACTGTAAAGATAAATAATGTTGAAGGTCTATTATGGCCATTTAAATTGTATCAACTTTCTGTTAAGTTGTGAGTTGTTTTTAGTTATAGGACTGACCTAAAGACTTTTCAGGCCAACCAGTTTTGACAATAAATTTCTCAAATAAGTATCGGTTCATATATAGTATTGTTCTGATAGATGACTTTAAACAAAATCTTTTCATCAGTAATAAAGTTGATATTAAAATTACGTAATTTTGACAAAGTATTCTTGCATGGAAATCATTTCATGTTAAGGACTGTTTAGGCCAGTTATTTTTAAACAAAATCATACTTCTTTACCAGTAATAGCTTTTGTGCATATTAGCTTTAATTGGCGTTGTGTTACTTAATTTAGTGAACCATAACAGACAAGAGTAAAATTAAGTGACCATTACAGTGAATGGAAAAATAGTTCTAAAGTCGTTCCTCAGGGATCCATTTTAGGCCCTTTGATTTTTATTATTTTCATAAATGATATTTTTTACTTTATTCATCAGGCCAAAATTTACAACTATGCTGATGACAACACCTTGTCGCATTGTGATTCTAACATAGAAAAGCTACAAGAAGTTTTAGAATCTGAGAGTGCTATTTTGATTAAAAGGTTTGAATGCAATATTATGCAAGCAAACTGAGATAAATTTCAGTCTTATTTGTATTGGAAAATCTACAGTTGGTAATATAAAGTCTTTTAACATTGAAAACACAGAAATACCGTGTGAACTTTAAGGAATAGAAATTGACTCTTTGTTAAATTTTGATGCTCATGTTGCAAATATATGTAAAAATCTGCAGGACAAATAAATGTTTTATCTAGATTATTAAATTACAGTAAAAAGCCTCGAAATTTGTTTTTAATGATTTTGACTCCACTTTTAGAAAAAGTAAATATGCCAACCTTACATATTGGACGCCTAAGGCAACTAACTAACCTATTTACATTCAACTTGTCTCTGTTAAATCTAAACATTATTCTTTCAGAAATATCAACATGCTTGATGTACCAAGCAAAAACGCAGTAACTTATGGTAAGAACAGTTTTAGCTTTGAAGCCGCCCAGGTTTGGAACGATTTTAGGCTACCAAATGAATTTCGAACAACTACAGAGTTTAAAGAAGTCAAAAGACTGATCCATACCTGGGGTGGCTACAAATGCAAATGTTCCATGTGTGCATAGCTTTACTCCTCTGCTTTTGTTTTTGCTTTTGCTTTTGCTTGGAAAAGCCTTATTTTATGTTTCATTTTTGGTTTGCGTAGCCAAGCTGATTTGTTTCATTTGTGCATTTCATGTGTATGTCAATGTTTGTTTTGTTTCCATACCCTATGTGCATTTCGGGAGATAAATGCTCTTAAATATTTCTTATCGGTCACACTTTTGTGTTTCTTTTGGTACCTCAGAGTCTTATTTTACTTTTGTTTTTTTGTTTTTTCTAGACCCACATTGATGGCCAGGATCAACAACATCTCCACACATCTTTTAATATCCTCTGCATTCTTTATGATATAATTGTTCAGTGTTTTATCCTTAAAATTTATTACACGTACTGTATGTTTCCACTGTTTCATATGCTTCATATGTTTTTTTTCTATTATCTGTATGTACCTTATGTATGATTTAGCTCACATGTTTTTGCCTTAAATGTCATCTATTTTTCTGACATGTGTCTCTTTACTTCTTATTGTTTTTGCTTAAATTCAAATACATTTTGTACTTGCATTAATCTTAAAATTATGTTCTTTCTTAAATTTCATTTGAATTTTTTAAGTTCTTAATGTATTTCCCGCAATATTTAACTTGTCTCTTATTTCATTGGATACACTGGTTGACATACTTGTTCGGATCATGACTATCATCTGTAGGCAAGAGAATGATGGCCCTTTTCGACTTAGAATCTCGGTTAACTTTTTCGTACCAGTCCACTTACTGACTTTACCATTTTAGATACTTCTACTTTGAAAGTTAGAAAACCTTTCAGCCAACATGACCCCAAATGTTTTCAATTATAATTTAATTTAATAGATATATGTGGCCAGAAAAATAAAACCATTTTCAAATGAAACGGGCGTGTAGTTTAAATTTACGGTAATGCAAGTTTACAGGTACGGAATATTCGTTCAAGTACGAAAATTACAAGAGATATGGTACTGAATCAGAGGATCCCCCACCCCCCCTTATGACACAGAGATGTGCAAGCTGATCATGGTCTACATTTGTCTAGAAGAGAGACGCACCAACGGGTAAGTTTGAGTTCATTAATTCTGCACCGAAGTTAAAATAACGTAATGCAAAACATATTTACAATACATAATATTCATATGCATATTTAACAGTATGACGGTCCGAGTACCCTTATGGCTAGTTGTGCAATTTGGTCATGGTCTACCGTTGCCGCGGAGTCAGACCCAGTTGCTGCAAATATAGAATGATATATAATTATCATTATTCACAGGTACAAAACAATAATGCTGTATCAACTGACAGTATACTGACCACATTGATGATTATATTGATCATAGTCTACACTGGTCTTGAAAGCAGACAAATGCGTCGTTAGTAATGTAAGATTCAACGACTTTATACATTGCTTTGTTGCTGAAGGTTTGGCTATACTTATTTGAGGTTACACTTTT
>JAFMSR010000004.1:24832246-24854245 GCA_022818135.1 Saxidomus purpurata | reverse complement strand
AATTTTGAAAATGGAATCGTAGAAAGAAGGGGAGGTAACTGCGGGAGTCCTTTTAATAAAGTCGGTAAGAGTGACCTGTCCCTGACTTGCAAATGGTGTCCGGGGAACAAGGGGAGTTAACTGCGGGCGTCCCTTAAATTAAGTCGGTAAGAGTGACCTGCCCCTGAATTTAGCAAATGGCGTTGGGGAAAAGTGGAGGTAACTACGGGTGTCCAAAAAATTAAGTCGATAAGAGTGACCTGCCCCTGAATTTAGCAAATTGCGTCGGAGAACATGGGGAGGTAACAGCGGGAGTCCTTAAAATTAAGTCGGTAAGAGTGACCTGCCCCTGAATTTTGCAAATGACGTCGAAGGAACAAGGGGAGGTAACAGCGGGAATCCTTAAAATTAAGTCGGTAAGAGTGACCTGCCCCTGAATTTTGCAAATGGCGTCCGGGGGACAAGGGGAGGTAACTGCGGGCTTCCTTAAAATTAGGTAGGTAAGAGTGACCTGCCCCTGAATTTTGCAAATGGCGTCGGGGGACAAGGGGAGGTAACTGCGGGAATCCTTAAAATTAAGTCGGTAAGAGTGACCTGCCCCTGAATTTTGCAAATGACGTCGTAGGAACAAGGGGAGGTAACTGCGGGAATCCTTAAAATTAAGTCGGTAAGAGTGACCTGCCCCTGAGTTTTGCAAATGGCGTTCTGGGAGCAAGGGGAGGTAACTGCAGGAATCCTTAAAATTAAGTCTGTAAGAGTGACCTGCCCCTGAATTTTGCAAATGGCGTCCGGGGGACAAGGGGAGGTAACTGCGGGCTTCCTTAAAATTAAGTAGGTAAGAGTGACCTGCCCCTGAATTTTGCAAATGGCGTCGGGGGAACAAGGGGAGGTAACTGCGGGAAATCTTAAAATTAAATCGGTAAGAGTGACCTGCCCATTAGTTTTGCAAATGGCATTCTGGGAACAAGGGGAGGTAACTGTAGGAATTCTTAAAATTAAGTCGGTAAGAGTGACCTGCCCCTGAATTTTGCAAATGACGTCGTAGGAACAAGGGGAGGTAACTGCGGGAATCCTTTAAATTAAGTCGGTAAGAGTGACCTGCCCCTGAATTTTGCAGATGGCGTCCGGGAGACAAGGGGAGGTAACTGCGGGCTTCCTTAAAATTAAGTAGGTAAGAGTGACCTGCCCCTGAATTTTGCAAATGGCGTCGGGGGACAAGGGGAGGTAACTGCGGGAATCCTTAAAATTAAGTCGGTAAGAGTGACCTGCCCCTGAATTTTGCAAATGACGTCGTAGGAACAAGGGGAGGTAACTGCGGGAATCCTTAAAATTAAGTCGGTAAGAGTGACCTGCCCCTGAATTTTGCAAATGACGTCGGAGAACATGGGGAGGTAACAGCGGGAGTCCTTAAAATTAAGTCGGTAAGAGTGACCTGCCCCTGAATTTTGCAAATGACGTCGAAGGAACAAGGGGAGGTAACAGCGGGAATCCTTAAAATTAAGTCGGTAAGAGTGACCTGCCCCTGAATTTTGCAAATGGCGTCAGGGGGACAAGGGGAGGTAACTGCGGGCTTCCTTAAAATTAAGTAGGTAAGAGTGACCTGCCCCTGAATTTTGCAAATGGCGTCGGGGGACAAGGGGAGGTAACTGCGGGAATCCTTAAAATTATGTCGGTAAGAGTGACCTGCCCCTGAATTTTACAAATGACGTCGTAGGAACAAGGGGAGGTAACTGCGGGAATCCTTAAAATTAAGTCGGTAAGAGTGACCTGCCCCTGAGTTTTGCAAATGGCGTTCTGGGAGCAAGGGGGGTAACTGCAGGAATCCTTAAAATTAAGTCTGTAAGAGTGACCTGCCCCTGAATTTTGCAAATGGCGTCCGGGGGACAAGGGGAGGTAACTGCGGGCTTCCTTAAAATTAAGTAGGTAAGAGTGACCTGCCCCTGAATTTTGCAAATGGCGTCTGGGGAACAAGGGGAGGTAACTGCGGGAAATCTTAAAATTAAATCGGTAAGAGTGACCTGCCCCTTAGTTTTGCAAATGGCATTCTGGGAACAAGGGGAGGTAACTGCAGGAATTCTTAAAATTAAGTCGGTAAGAGTGACCTGCCCCTGAATTTTGCAAATGACGTCGTAGGAACAAGGGGATGTAACTGCGGGAATCCTTAAAATTAAGTCGGTAAGAGTGACCTGCCCCTGAATTTTGCAGATGGCGTCCGGGAGACAAGGGGAGGTAACTGCGGTCTTCCTTAAAATTAAGTAGGTAAGAGTGACCTGCCCCTGAATTTTGCAAATGGCGTCGGGGGACAAGGGGAGGTAACTGCGGGAATCCTTAAAATTAAGTCGGTAAGAGTGACCTGCCCCTGAATTTTGCAAATGACGTCGTAGGAACAAGGGGAGGTAACTGCGGGAATCCTTAAAATTAAGTCGGTAAGAGTGACCTGCCCCTGAAGTTTGCAAATGACGTCGTAGGAACAATGGGAGGTAACTGCGGGCTTCCTTAAAATTAAGTAGGTAAGAGTGACCTGCCCCTGAATTTTGCAAATGGCGTCGGGGGACAAGGGGAGGTAACTGCGGGAATCCTTAAAATTAAGTCGGTAAGAGTGAGCTGCCCCTGAATTTTGCAAATAACGTCGTAGGAACAAGGGGAGGTAACTGCGGGAATCCTTAAAATTAAGTCGGTAAGAGTGACCTGCCCCTGAGTTTTGCAAATGGCGTCCGGGGGACAAGGGGAGGTAACTGCGGGCTTCCTTAAAATTAAGTATGTAAGAGTGACCTGCCCCTGAATTTTGCAAATGGCGTCGGGAGACAAGGGGAGGTAACTGCGGGAATCCTTAAAATTAAGTCGGTAAGAGTGACCTGCCCCTGAGTTTTGCAAAAGGCGTTCTGGGAACAAGGGGAGGTAACTGCAGGAATCCTTAAAATTAAGTCGGTAAGAGTGACCTGCCCCTAAGTTTGCAAGTGGCGTCGTGAGAACAAGGGGAGGCAACTGCGGTAGTCCTTAAAATTCAGTCGGTAAGAGTGACCTGCCCATGAATTTTGCAAATGGCGTCCGGGGGACAAGGGGAGGTAACTGCGGGCTTCCTTAAAATTAAGTAGGTAAGAGTGACCTGCCCCTGAATTTTGCAAATGGCGTCGGGGGAACAAGGGGAAGTAACTGCGGGAAATCTTAAAATTAAATCGGTAAGAGTGACCTGCCCCTGAGTTTTGCAAATGGCGTTCTGGGAACAAGGGGAGGTAACTGCAGGAATCCTTAAAATTAAGTCGGTAAGAGTGACCTGCCCCTGAATTTTGCAAATGGCGTCGTGGGAACAAGGGGAGGAAACTGCGGGAATCCTTCAAATTAAGTCGGTAAGAGTGACCTGCCCCTGAGTATTGCAAATGGCGTCCGGGGGACATGGGGAGGTAACTGCGGGAATCCTCAAAATTAAGTCGGTAAGAGTGACCTGCCCCTGAATTTTGCAAATGGCTTCGGGGGAGAAGGGGAGGTAACTCTGGGAGTCTTTAAATTAAGTAGGTAAGAGTGACATGCGCCTGATTTTTGCAAATGGCGTCCGGGGATCAAGGGGAGGAAACTGCGGGAGTCTTTAAAATTAAGTCAGAGTGACCTGCCCCTGAATTTTTCAAATGACGTCGTAGGAACAAGGGGAGGTAACTGCGAGAATCCTTAAAATGAAGTCGGTAAGAGTGACCTGCCCCTGAATTTTCAAGTGGCGTTCTGGGAACAATGGGAGGTAACTGCGGGCGTCCTTAAAATTAAGTCGGTAAGAGTGACCTGCCCCTGAATTTTGCAAATGACGTCGTAGGAACAAGGGGAGGTAACTGCGGGAATCCTCAAAATTAAGTCGGTAAGAGTGACCTGCCCATGAACTTTGCAAATGGCGTCGGGGGACAAGGGGAGGTAACTCCGGGAGTGTTTAAAATTAAGTCGGTAAGAGTGACCTGCACCTGTATTTTGAAAATGGCGTCGTGGGAACAAGGGGAGATAACTGCTGGAGTCCTTAAAATTAAGTCGGTAAGAGTGACCTGCCCCTGAATTTTGCAAATGACGTCGGAGAACATGGGGAGGTAACAGCGGGAGTCCTTAAAATTAAGTCGGTAAGAGTGACCTGCCCCTGAATTTTGCAAATGACGTCGAAGGAACAAGGGGAGGTAACAGCGGGAATCCTTAAAATTAAGTCGGTAAGAGTGACCTGCCCCTGAATTTTGCAAATGGCGTCCGGGGAACAATGGGAGGTAACTGCGGGCTTCCTTAAAATTAAGTAGGTAAGAGTGACCTGCCCCTGAATTTTGCAAATGGCGTCGGGGGACAAGGGGAGGTAACTGCGGGAATCCTTAAAATTAAGTCGGTAAGAGTGACCTGCCCCTGAATTTTGCAAATGACGTCGTAGGAACAAGGGGAGGTAACTGCGGGAATCCTTAAAATTAAGTCGGTAAGAGTGACCTGCCCCTGAATTTTGCAAATGACGTCGGAGAACATGGGGAGGTAACAGCGGGAGTCCTTAAAATTAAGTCGGTAAGAGTGACCTGCCCCTGAATTTTGCAAATGACGTCGAAGGAACAAGGGGAGGTAACAGCGGGAATCCTTAAAATTAAGTCGGTAAGAGTGACCTGCCCCTGAATTTTGCAAATGGCGTCCGGGGGACAAGGGGAGGTAACTGCGGGCTTCCTTAAAATTAAGTAGGTAAGAGTGACCTGCCCCTGAATTTTGCAAATGGCGTCGGGGGACAAGGGGAGGTAACTGCGGGAATCCTTAAAATTATGTCGGTAAGAGTGACCTGCCCCTGAATTTTACAAATGACGTCGTAGGAACAAGGGGAGGTAACTGCGGGAATCCTTAAAATTAAGTCGGTAAGAGTGACCTGCCCCTGAGTTTTGCAAATGGCGTTCTGGGAGCAAGGGGGGTAACTGCAGGAATCCTTAAAATTAAGTCTGTAAGAGTGACCTGCCCCTGAATTTTGCAAATGGCGTCCGGGGGACAAGGGGAGGTAACTGCGGGCTTCCTTAAAATTAAGTAGGTAAGAGTGACCTGCCCCTGAATTTTGCAAATGGCGTCTGGGGAACAAGGGGAGGTAACTGCGGGAAATCTTAAAATTAAATCGGTAAGAGTGACCTGCCCCTTAGTTTTGCAAATGGCATTCTGGGAACAAGGGGAGGTAACTGCAGGAATTCTTAAAATTAAGTCGGTAAGAGTGACCTGCCCCTGAATTTTGCAAATGACGTCGTAGGAACAAGGGGATGTAACTGCGGGAATCCTTAAAATTAAGTCGGTAAGAGTGACCTGCCCCTGAATTTTGCAGATGGCGTCCGGGAGACAAGGGGAGGTAACTGCGGTCTTCCTTAAAATTAAGTAGGTAAGAGTGACCTGCCCCTGAATTTTGCAAATGGCGTCGGGGGACAAGGGGAGGTAACTGCGGGAATCCTTAAAATTAAGTCGGTAAGAGTGACCTGCCCCTGAATTTTGCAAATGACGTCGTAGGAACAAGGGGAGGTAACTGCGGGAATCCTTAAAATTAAGTCGGTAAGAGTGACCTGCCCCTGAATTTTGCAAATGACGTCGTAGGAACAATGGGAGGTAACTGCGGGCTTCCTTAAAATTAAGTAGGTAAGAGTGACCTGCCCCTGAATTTTGCAAATGGCGTCGGGGGACAAGGGGAGGTAACTGCGGGAATCCTTAAAATTAAGTCGGTAAGAGTGAGCTGCCCCTGAATTTTGCAAATAACGTCGTAGGAACAAGGGGAGGTAACTGCGGGAATCCTTAAAATTAAGTCGGTAAGAGTGACCTGCCCCTGAGTTTTGCAAATGGCGTCCGGGGGACAAGGGGAGGTAACTGCGGGCTTCCTTAAAATTAAGTATGTAAGAGTGACCTGCCCCTGAATTTTGCAAATGGCGTCGGGAGACAAGGGGAGGTAACTGCGGGAATCCTTAAAATTAAGTCGGTAAGAGTGACCTGCCCCTGAGTTTTGCAAAAGGCGTTCTGGGAACAAGGGGAGGTAACTGCAGGAATCCTTAAAATTAAGTCGGTAAGAGTGACCTGCCCCTAAATTTGCAAGTGGCGTCGTGAGAACAAGGGGAGGCAACTGCGGTAGTCCTTAAAATTCAGTCGGTAAGAGTGACCTGCCCATGAATTTTGCAAATGGCGTCCGGGGGACAAGGGGAGGTAACTGCGGGCTTCCTTAAAATTAAGTAGGTAAGAGTGACCTGCCCCTGAATTTTGCAAATGGCGTCGGGGGACAAGGGGAGGTAACTGCGGGAATCCTTAAAATTATGTCGGTAAGAGTGACCTGCCCCTGAATTTTACAAATGACGTCGTAGGAACAAGGGGAGGTAACTGCGGGAATCCTTAAAATTAAGTCGGTAAGAGTGACCTGCCCCTGAGTTTTGCAAATGGCGTCCGGGGGACATGGGGAGGTAACTGCGGGAATCCTCAAAATTAAGTCGGTAAGAGTGACCTGCCCCTGAATTTTGCAAATGGCTTCGGGGGAGAAGGGGAGGTAACTCTGGGAGTCTTTAAATTAAGTAGGTAAGAGTGACATGCGCCTGATTTTTGCAAATGGCGTCCGGGGATCAAGGGGAGGAAACTGCGGGAGTCTTTAAAATTAAGTCAGAGTGACCTGCCCCTGAATTTTTCAAATGACGTCGTAGGAACAAGGGGAGGTAACTGCGAGAATCCTTAAAATGAAGTCGGTAAGAGTGACCTGCCCCTGAATTTTCAAGTGGCGTTCTGGGAACAATGGGAGGTAACTGCGGGCGTCCTTAAAATTAAGTCGGTAAGAGTGACCTGCCCCTGAATTTTGCAAATGACGTCGTAGGAACAAGGGGAGGTAACTGCGGGAATCCTCAAAATTAAGTCGGTAAGAGTGACCTGCCCATGAACTTTGCAAATGGCGTCGGGGGACAAGGGGAGGTAACTCCGGGAGTGTTTAAAATTAAGTCGGTAAGAGTGACCTGCACCTGTATTTTGAAAATGGCGTCGTGGGAACAAGGGGAGATAACTGCTGGAGTCCTTAAACTAAGTCGGTAAGAGTGACCTGTCCCTGAATTTTGAAAATGGCGTCGGGGGACCAGGGGAGGTAACTGCGGGAGTCCTTAAAATTAAGTCGGTAAGAGTGACCTGCCCCTGTATTTTGAAAATGGCGTCGTGGGAACAAGGGGAGATAACTGCAGGCGACCATATAATTAAGTTGGTAAGAGTGACCTGCCCCTGAATTTAGCAAATGGCGTCGGGGGACAAGGGGAGGTTACTGCGGGCGTCTTTAAAATTAAGTCGGTAAGAGTGACCTGCCCCTGAATTTAGCAAATGGCGTCGGGGTCAAGGGGAGGTAACTGCGGGAATCCTTCAAATTAAGTCGGTAAGAGTGACCTGCCCCTGAATTTAGCAAATGGCGTCGGGGGACAAGGGGAGGTAACTGCGGGAATCCTTAAAATTAAGTCGGTAAGAGTGACCTGCCCCTGAATTTAGCAAATGGCGTCGGGGAACAAGGGGAGGTAACTGCGGGCATCCTTAAAATTAAGTCGGTAAGAGTGACCTGCCCCTGTATTTTGAAAATGGCGTCGTGGGAACAAGGGGAGATAACTGCAGGCGACCATATAATTAAGTTGGTAAGAGTAACCTGCCCCTGAGTTTTGCAAATGGCGTTCTGGGTACAAGGGGAGGTAACTGCGGGAATCCTTCAAATTAAGTCGGTAAGAGTGACCTGCCCCTGAGTTTAGCAAATGGCGTCGGGGGACAAGGGGAGGTAACTGCGGCAGTGCTTAAAATTAAGTCGGTAAGAGTGACCTGCCCCTGAGTTTTGCAAATGGTGTCGAGGGACCAGGGGCTGTAACTGCAGGCATCCTTAAAATTAAGTCGGTAAGAGTGACCTGCCCCTGAATTTTGCAAATGGCGTCGGGAGACAAGGGGAGGTTACTGCGGGAGTGCTTAAAATTAATTTGGTAAGAGTGACCTGCCCCTAAATTTGGAAAATGGCGTCGGGAAACAAGGGGAGGTAACTGCGGGGTTCTTAAAATTAAGTCGGTAAGAGTGACCTGCCCCTGAATTTTGCAAATGGCGTCGGGGAACAAGGGGAGGTAACTTCGGGGTTCTTAAAATTAAGTCGGTAAGAGTGACCTTCCCCTGAATTTTGCAAATGGCGTCGAGGGACAAGGGAAGGTAACTGCGGGCTTCCTTAAAATTAAGTCGGTAAGAGTGACCTGCCCCTAAATTTGGAAAATGGCGTCGGGGAACAAGGGGAGGTAACTGCGGGAGCGCTAAAAATTAAATTGGTAAGAGTGACCTGCCCCTAAATTTGGAAAATGGCGTCGGGAAACAAGGGGAGTTAACTGCGGGTTTCTTAAAATTAAGTCGGTAAGAGTGACCTGCCCCTGAATTTTGCAAATGGCGTCGGGAGACAAGGGGAGGTTACTGTGGGATTGCTTAAAATTAATTTGGTAAGAGTGACCTGACCCCTAAATTTGGAAAATGGCGTCGGGGAACAAGGGGAGGTAACTGCGGGGTTCTTAAAATTAAGTCGATAAGAGTGACCTGCCCCTAAATTTGGAAAATGGCGTCGGGGAACAAGGGGAGGTAACTGCGGGGTTCTTAAAATTAAGTCGGTAAGAGTGACCTGCCCCTGAATTTTGCAAATGGCGTCGAGGGACAAGGGAAGGTAACTGCCGGCTTCCTTAAAATTAAGTCGGTAAGAGTGACCTGCCCCTGAATTTTGCAAATGGCGTCGGGAGGCAAGGGGAGGTTACTGCGGGAGTGCTTAAAATTAAATTGGTAAGAGTGACCTGCCCCTAAATTTGGAAAATGGCGTCGGAGAACAGGGGGAGGTAACTGCGGGTTTCTTAAAATTACATCGGTAAGAGTGACCTGTCCCTGAATTTTGCAAATGGCGTCGGGAGACAAGGGGAGGTTACTGCGGCAGTGCTTAAAATTAATTTGGTAAGAGTCACCTGCCCCCTAAATTTGGAAAATGGCGTCGGGGAACAGTGGGAGGTAACTGCGGGGTTCTTAAAATTAAGTCGGCAAGAGTGACCTGCCCCTGAATTTTGCAAATGGCGTCGAGGGACCAGGGGAGGTAACTGCGGGACTCCTTAAAATTAAGTCGATAAGAGTGACGTGCTCCCGAATGTTTGAAAATTGCGTCGTGGGAACAAGGGGGTGGGGGGGGGGGGTAACTGCGGGAGTCCTTAAAATTATCTCAGTAAGAGGGACCTACCCCTGAGTTTTGCAACTGGCGTCGGGAAAACAAGGGGAGGTTATTGCGGGCGTCCTTAAAATTAAGTCGGTAAGAGTGACTTTTCCCTGACTTGCAAATTGCGTTTGGGAACAAGGGGATGTAACTGCGGGCGTCTTTAAAATTAAGTCGGTAAGAGTGACCTGCCCCTCAGTTTTGCAAATGGCGTCGAGGGACCGGGGGAGGTAACTGCGGGCGTCTTTAAAATTAAGTCGGTAAGAGTGACCTGCCTCTGAATGTTGCAAATGACTTCGTCGGGACAAGGGGATTTGCGACGCCCGTAGATACCTCCCCTTGTCTCTCCGACGCCTTTTGGACGCCCGCAGTTATGTTCCATCGAAAAGAAAACACAGCATGAAAGTTTATTGTTACAGTACTTGTATCTATATAATCGAAAAGAAAATCTTAATGATCAATAGCACACCAATATAAAACGTGATACTTTATATTGAAAGTCTGTTCCGATTTTTAAATTACATGTACCAAAATAAAGCCTGAAAGTTTATTGTACGTGTATAAATATATGCAAAGTTACAAACACGAGGACCATACAGGCTCTATATCGCTCATCTGAGTACCAGTGATTTCTAAGGTTTTTCGTTAATAAGCTGATGAAAAACCAAATGACTCCCCTGACGGGTTATAATTTGAACAATCTTGATAGTGATCCACTAGGCAATGCTACATGCTAAATATCTTAGTTCAACGCCTTGTGCTTTCAGAGAAGAAGACTTTTAAAGCGTTTCCTATTTGTTGTAATAGCAAGAGTGCATGGCATGGAATTCTTTTAACAAATTTGATTGAGCTTCATGCAAGGAACGTCCCTGCTAAGTTTCATCAACATTGGCCCACTGGTTTCAGAGCACTTGTCTTTAGAAGCAAACTGTTGACGGACGACGACGGACGGACGACGGACAATCTACAATCCTAAAAGCTCAACCTGGTGTAAAGTGCTAGGGAGCTAAATAAATCTTAATGATCTAAAGTACATCAATATTAAACGTGAAACTTTCTATTAAAAGTCTGCTCCGAGTTTTAAATTACATGTAGAAAAAAATCAACATTTGATACTATCTGTAATAGTTCACGAATGTCTAATTCAAATATTTGTTAAAGGCGTTTTCCTTCTTTACCAGTACAGACAACAAGCTTTTGTGGAGTTCTGTAATTTCCTACTAAGGTGAACTGATATTTAGCAATTTTATTGACAGTAAAAATAAAAATACCATTGTATACTAAATAGTATACCATTCTGCAACAAAAATACAGAACTAATACTGACTAGTTTCTAAAATTAATGAACATAAGCATAAAGGGACTTAATTCTTGTAGATGTACTAGATCATACAAAACAATAAATATAGAAAGTCATATACTGAACAGGTAAAAACATTGCCATTCATTAATAAATCTGTATAGAAAGGTTAGCTGATGATTCTGTTGATATTCTACTCTATTGACCTTATGTATGTGATATTTACCTCACTCTTCGGTGTGGTAAAGACCTAAAGATCTGGATATTTACCTTATCATCAGTCAATCATGAAAGAATTATCACAGACTTTTAATATATCTACAAAAATTGAAAGAGCAGTCGCTTAACGTTGATTTACAACGGCAATAAAAGGAACAGTGACACAATGTTACAAAGAATAAAAATACTCGCAATTGGTTGTAAAAATCGATTATCAACTCGTAGTAGGTGATTGGCAGTCATTAATGAGTTATGAACTAAAAGATGTAACATTACCTACATAAAACAAACGATATAAAGCTTTATTTATGTAACTAAAAATATAACTACTCCCAATGGCACTGTGTGTATTCTATGTTCTTAAATACCTTTAAAGACCCATGATCACTTTGACTTTACTCAAATAATTATAAAAATGATAGACCTGTTTTGTATTTACTCCAACAATGTTGACGCATACCTTTTAGTCGTTAGGTCGCCTTTTCTTCATGTTAAGTGTTCTCAAAAAGCGCATCTGTTTTTGCAATAGCATTGATTTATTATAACATGTTCTTTCATTTCAAAAGAAAGGTTAGAAATGGTTATGATTATGTCCTTAGTTCTTATACATACAGGACTGGTGTCACGAGAAAAGGGGCCTTCGGACATTTGCTAAATTAATCGATTGCAACTGATTGAAAAGCAATAAAATATGCATTTTTGTCAGCCTCTTTAAATGTAGTATCAATGTTTAAAACCGATAGCCACGATATTTTCATTCACAGAAACATCTCATTCGTTTTAAAATTCTAGAATACTATTGTCAAGGCAACAGTGATTGGAAAGCTATTTCCTCATTTTGAGAACATAATTTTTACACCAATCATGATTAACATCGAAAGAACATATAACTAGGCCATTAAAAAGTATAATGTTTTACATAAAAACACACTGCCAATATAAAATTATTGATTTTTTCACGTCTAATTATGGTATGTGTCGTCTTTTTATAGTTTAACAATGACGCATTAGGTATATGTATTCAGGATGATGTTATTTTGTCTCTACTGAACATAAGAAACTGAAGTATTTTGTACGAAGGTCAATTATCCTATGCCACGGGTAACGTCTAAATGCATTAATATTCCATAATTTTCTTATCTCGAATATGCATTTAATTATTAAAAATAAAATACTTTTTAATTTGATTTAAACTTTCTAATTAGGACAAAGATTTTACTTTTTGTTGTATACCGGGTCACATATAACGATTTTAAGTTCAGGTGAGAAGTAATCTAATCACGAAAGCCGAAGGTCTGAGTGATTAATAACGAAACATCTGAACGACACGTCACGGTTTTCACGCAGCTGAGTGGCGTTCGTTTTTACTTCCATCTGAAATTTGATTTGTCCTACTATTTTGTTATTACTGGTTCCGATATTGCATACAGTACCGGAAGTATAGAAATGTCACTACAATTTGTTTACATCACGTGACTTCATTCATAGCAATGCCCGGCCAAATGTATTAACGCATAAACACTCAAATGCTATGTGAAATATATGTGGGAAGGAATTTCGAAAGCCCAAATATGTTCCGGACGACTAGCATGATATTTTTTATGAAGTATACCACGCTCAAATCCATCTATGCGTATATAAGAGAAAATGTCAATAATGTTAGAATTAAGTTCATGTTCCGTGAGAGGATTTGAATTGTGCGAAGCATTTCTCCTTAGTTTATTTGAAGTTGGTCGTTAACACCAGTTTGAATAAATCACTTATGTTCACATATGTCTTCCATTTATCTTTCACATTCTTAAACTATCGTTCCTGTTTTTCTCATTCATGTCAGCATCCCACAATTTCTATATCCCTCATCAATACTGCCGCATACTCAACTGGGTGTAGCCAGCGCAGTTTAAAATACAGAATGAAAAATGACTGCAAACCATTGAATTTTCACGTTGATTTATGTTCGTGTGTTATCAATTTCATATCAATATATGAGTTTTCAATTTTGCGTCATCATATTAACGCAGTATAAAACGAACGCAAAAATATTTTTTTCTGAATTAAGGAAAAACTGGTTAAGTGAAAATTAATGTCATGGTTTACAGTATAAAATTATTATAATTATTATTATTATTATTATTATCATTATTATTATTATTATTATCGTGATTGTTATGGTTATTATTAACACATTACACATTAATTCAAACTCTATCTTAGACTGTCTGACCTATAACCTGCTGAGTAAGCAACATTGATGCAGTACAATACAACGGGAGATGTCATCGTATTTTGGATCAAACAGGAAGGACTGATAAAGAAATGCAGATCTAATATATAAAACTTTTAGATACATAGATATAAGTAGCGTTAAATTCTTGGAACATGAAAATACGTTGTAACGCTATTGACATTTTCTCTTATAAGCATACAGAGGGATTTCAGGGTGATATACCTTATACAAGTATATAACGCTATTACATCTGGAACTATTCTGTGCTTTCGAAATTCTCTCCCGCATTATTTTCGCACAACATGTGTGAGTGTTTATGCGTTAATACGCTTGCCTGGGCATTGTTATGAATTGAGTCACGTGATGTTAACAAATTGTAGTAACATTTCTACACTTCCGGTGCCATATGCAACATCAGCAACAGCAATAACAAAATAATAAGACAAATTGTATTTCATCGGTAAGTAAGAAACAACAGCCCTCAGGTGCTTGAAAACCATGAGGTGTCGTTCAGATGTTTCATAAATAATCACTCAGGCCTTTAACATTCATGAGAAGATAACTACGCATCTGATTTCTAAATCGTGGTATAAGATCAAATATATCATTCTGAAGTCAAATCTATTTCCTAAATATATCAATAAAGTTGATATTTACACTCGGAGCATTAAAATAGAACATACATTCTAACCTGCATTTAATATCACCCTGCGTATAAATACCAACAGGGACAGTAACAACAGTAATATACACATTAAAATGTTTGAAGGACCACGATTTCTCAAAATTTGCACAAATAAGTTTAAAAAAATACAGATAGAATAATGACAGTAAAATGTATTGTCAAAAAGCGTTTCTCATTTTTGAAACATCATTGAAAAAATATTGTATTATATTTTTTAAAATGAACTTTTGAATAAGAAACCGAAATGAGAAATATTTTGTACACTTTAGTAGTAAAGTTCGCCGGTAAGTGTCATCATGACACAAGAGCTGTCTGTAGGACAGCGCGCTCGACCTTTCTGAGTGTTTGCCAATAAAAGAAATCTTTGACAGTAAAAGGAAAAACAAGGACCTGTAACAACAAGACTTTAACTGCTAGTAGGAATTTCTAAGAAGAAATCAAGAAACATTTTCACGGAGTTCTCTTCTCTTGCTTACAGATAGGTGTCATGATAGTACATAAGTATTCTAACTTTCAAAGATATATCAAATGGTTAAGTCAACAAGTGGACAATAATGAAATTTTTAACCGAGTTTCTAGGTTGAAAAGGGCAATAATTCAAACAACAGCACCGCCTGCGGGTGCCAAATGCTCATCTAATTTTATCCTTTTTATGTTTGTTTATTACCACCTTTTAAGCAACAGTGTACTTCACCTTGACCCCGAGACGACAAAATCCCATAAAAGGTTTTTTAAATAATTACTAGACACTAATTTTGGTCTCCATAATTAAATAACAACTAAAGGTATTGTATTTTCCCCAATTTTCTGAAAAACAATCCTTGACCTTAACCCCATGAGCCCCAAACAAAATCCCAATAAAAGTCTTTATTCATATGTTTTAAATATTTATTATTTAGTTACATTATGTCAGTCGTAAATAAAGACATTGAATATATTACCGTTTTTCTCCTTTTAGTTACAGTGACCATGACCTTGACAGTTTACATGAAAGTGACCTAAAGGCAAAACTTAAAAACATCAGACTAGCTAAAAATGACAAAGTCCAAAAATACTAAAATAATCCCCATCTTCCCCAAATGTATGACTCAAAACCCCATTTGATTATGTTGAAGGACATTATCCATTAATTGTTCGTGAAAATTTGAAATCAATCTAACAAAAAATGAAAAAGCTATGCCAAATTCTCACAATCGACCAAAATTCATCAAAATTCATCAAAATTCATCTTTTTACCCCTAAAAACAGGTAATACTCAGAATCTTCAGCATACAATGTGAAGAAGGGTATTATATGAAGAAGTTGTCAAAGTTTTAAAGTGATAGCTTCGATTGTTTCCATGTAAGTGACCTAAACGAAAAACGAAAATAGCTCGTCTTTTTTTTCAAAAATCAGACGAGCTTATAAAGACCGTGACAGCGTTACTTCTCCTGCCTATGTTTAGGGAGCATGATGGTAAACAATTATTCCAACTTTCAAAGTAATATCTCAAACAGTTCAGTTAAAAAGTGGACTGCTTCGTGAAACTTAATAGAGATTCTGAGTCGATAAAGGGTCTTCATTTTTTAAAATCCTTAACAGAGTTACCCTCTCTTGCCTAAAGAAGGAGGTAATGCTGCAAATAATTATTCCAACTTTCAAAGCAATATCTTAAAAGGTTCAGTCAATAAGTGGTTTTTACCCATATTCAATGTATTTTCTAAAAGGGCCATAGTTCTGACAAAAAATCTTCAGAGTTATGTACTCGTGTCTGTTGATGGAGGTAATAATGGTACATAAGTATGGTAAGTTTTAAAGCAACATCTGTAATGGTTTTGAAAAACAGTGGGAGGTACGAAAAACGTAACCAAGCTCAATGCACTTTCTAAGTCGAAAAAGGGCCATACTTCTAAAAATAAACCTTGACACAGTTATGTACACTAGTCCATTGATAGTTAAAAAGTATGATAAGTTTCAGAGCAAAACCTCTAATGGTTTTGAAATAAAGTGGATTGGTACGAAAAACCTAACCAAGGTGTGACACCAACGCCGACGCCGAGGCGAGAAGGATAGCTCTCCTTTTCTTCGAAAAGTCGAGTAAATAAAAGTGATCATTGGCCTTTAAGATCTGAAACATAATAACAATCGGAATACCACTCGGCCTTTTCCGTAGAAATAACTTATTTCTACGGAAAAGGCAAAGTGATGTTCCGATTGGCATAATAATACACAATACTCATAAATTTAAATCTTGGCTCTAGAACATGTTTTCTTTTAAAATTTGAATGCAAATTGAAATAATTTTAGTGAAGTGATAGTTTGGCCCACACTGCTGTTAACTGTGTTCTTTTGTGTTTCTTGAGACTCTCAGTCAACATCTGAGACAAAAGATGAACACCATCACTGTAGGTCTATAGTCTCTATTCTGACAGGCAGGAGTCCTGAAAAAAAAGACGAATCGACTGATTAATTTATCAAAAATGAAAAATTCACATTCAAATGACATTTAACAAGTTCAAATACATTGGAATTAATTTCTAGCATAAACGACCAAATAATTCTGATAACGTGGATGCTACAGGTGTTGTAATTAACTTTAACACTATTGGTGGCAAATAGCTCTGATCATAATCTGCACTGTTTGCTATTCAGTCGGAAATGTTTTCAGTGAGTAACCACACAAACTATTAATGATACTTTAAAAATATGAGACAAGTTCATTTTGAAAATTCAGCTGATAATGTTTATACAGAGCTGTCTGCTACAGCTGATTAAGGCATTATATACCTTAGCCCTACCACTTACCTACCCTCTTTTCTCTGATATCAAGGAACAAGTTAGCGCCAAATTCTCTGTTTGAGCAAACCTAAGAAATAAAGAAGTGGAGCCGCAATGGCTCACTGGTAACGCGTTCACCTAAAGATCGGAGAGTAGTCCCGGGTTCAATCCAGACGTGTACCACGGTGGTTGTGTCCTTAGGCAAGATACATATATACTTCCACATTGCTTCTCTCTCTCTCTTCGAGCTTAATTTCATTCGGAACGAGTCTTGAGAGAGATTAGTCTAAGTTGCAAGAACTTGTTTCGCAATCGGGAATAAACAAGCAAATCCGTTAAATTAATATCCTCCGCCAAATAAAGTAAATAGCTGAAAATGAAACAATTGGAAAGTGTATAGGTCTGTTTCGGATTTTTCGTACTTCCGGAAATTTACATTTATTATATTTCAAAAATATGATTTAACTGGAAAAAACACTTATGCAGTAGTAAACTTAGGCACAATAGGAATATTTAAGTACACAAAATTGAACATGTTCAAGAAAAAATATTTTTATTACTAATTTGGCAAATTTTGCTATATGCCAAAATGGGGGTAGGGGTACAAAAAAGTCATTTCACAAAAACTGTTCAAGATATTTACTTAATTCAAACTTTATTACAATTAGAATTGATAGGATACAAAATTACAATAATAGCAAATCAAATCCTGTTACAGTTCTTTCTGTCATATTTCAAAGTTCGTCGAAATCTAAAAAAAACACATTTTTTGTCACATGCAAATTGACCGGAATTTTCTATTTTTGCAGTATAAAACAAAGGTTTTAATAAAGTTGTATGAAAAATATCTGAAAACCTTATTATTCCTTTATCATGAAAATAATAATTTATCAAAGATTAAAAAAATAAAATTTATTGAAGTGGGTGGGGTAATAATTAGGAGCGTAATATTTATTCAGATGATGATTAAAAATACCACTGTCCCTAATTTTTGATCCTTAAGAATGACATATTACAGTTGTAAAGATGGAAATTTGATACCGTATTCTGAAAAATACTCCACATACATACAGGTTTTCAGTACCAAAAATTTAGTTAATTCTGCATATAGCACCTCGATTTGACAGTGTATCAATAAAGATTAATATTTCCAGAAAGTAACTAGCAATATGATAGTCGCTATAAAAAAACAGGGTCAATAAAATTTCTTGTTATTTTAGTTTTTAGCAGTGACCCCCCTTAACGCCCTCATAAAAATCCAGTTTCCTAAATTTTCTGTTGTTAGAGAATACAGTTGATTATCTGTGCCAAACAATATCAAAATCTGACAAGCCTTTTCAGAAAAAAGAAGCATTTTTAAAATTTCACCACCCCATAGGGGCCTCATCTCTGAATGATAGTTCTTTTACTGCATCTCACATTGACGCAGAACTCAGTTGTTGTAAGTTGAATTAAATCAGTACTATTAGTTTCAGAAAACAAACAAATGTAAGTTTCTTAATAGAATATGTAAGAATTGTTAGGAAAGGGCTGCACTCCCTTGAGGGGGCTCATTTCTAATATTTCTGGATATCAGAAAAATTGATCATTAAATTATTTCAGCCAATTACAATTTAATTTTGATAACTGGTTTCAAGGAAATATAATTGTTTTTATATTAGAAAAAAAAAGAAAATGTTGTTATATTAAATTTAGAAGAAAATTAACTCTGGAGATACTTGTCCAATCTTGACAAAAGCAGTGTGTTCGCCGCGGCATTATGCTGTTGTACACTAATCTTAAGTTTCATTTAATTCTATCCATTGGTACTTGGGTTATGACTCCCGGCCAGACGGACGACACCAAAACAATATTCCTCCGCCTTTGGCCTTTCAGAAATTAAACTAGTATAAAATAAGAAATTAATTAAGAGATTAGAGAGAAAGCTATAACGCGAACACATCTTCCTCTCCTGCAACGCGACTACCAAATATTTGCTTCTGTAGTCTTAATCATAAATTTTACAAAAGTCAACTTCACACATTTAGCGGGATAAGGCTCGTAAAGCTGCAGTGGAATAATTCTTGTTCAGGATCAGACCTTGAGACTTACTAAGTGAGGACATGAATTTACACTGCATGCTGTCGGACTCCGGGTCAGTGAAATTATCTTTAAATTGTTATTTGTATGCATCGGATAAATGTGTCAAGTTTGATTCTTCTGACAACAAAGTATATTCATGCTGTCGAATTTTTAATCAATAAAAAATCCAAAGCAATGTTAATCATTAAACATGAAGAGACCGAAGGACGTAATTTTCATTTTTCTCATATTTTCCTTATTTTTCTTGTCATAGCTGACAGTTTGATAATTAACATTATCATTTCCAAAATGAATGTCGGACAGAAAATGTAGTACATAAATTATTAGTAGTAGGTATACAGCGTAAACAAAGGAAAACGTGAATTTCTAACGTCTACATAAGGATGAACGGACGGACAAAAGAAAAGGTCAATGACCAAACAGACAGTTTAAGAGACAATCGGGTATTTTCTTAATCCTGACCCCCCGCCCCCCACTCCCCGTAATTTTGCAAATGGCTTCGAGGGAACAAGGGGAGGTAACTGCGCGTTTGAAGGCTTTACATCTTTACAGGCAGACGAAATGATAACAAGTATTGATTAATTTTGTGTTTTGAATTTCCGTTAGTTATATTACTTTTATTTTTAGTTTAAAAATGGCGTTTTGTGTGCGTGTAATTCAATAAATACTGGTATTGCAAATATACACTTGATTTGTGCATCCCGAATCAAAGCTGCTTTCAACATAATGTACACCCGAGAAAAGTAAATAATGAAGATACATGTATAACGAAAACTCTGGCGCCTTTTGTGTTAAAAGTTACAGCTTGAAAGACGGAAAAAGAACTTTATTTTGTTCATATCTCGCCTTGAATTCATAATTTTCTTTCCACTTATTTTACTTCTCTCTAAGTGGCAACGGAACAAAATCAAAGCGCTGAAGACGCTGGATTTGTTTGTGGATTCAAAATAGTTGTCCTTTGTTTTGTTGTGACGGCTATTTCAGTCTGTAATCTTCATTAGTGAAGGCTATACCAGTTGGTAATTAAAATATGAACAGAATGCATCAGTTATAAATCGTATTTTGGATCGAATTGTCTCTGTTTCTATTCCCGGTACACATAGACAGCAGGGATTGTCATTGTACTCAACAAAATGTCTTCACCATTTGGTACTTAAGTAGTAGGCTTCGGAAAACGGTAAGTAAATTTGTTTGTGAACAGACTGATGGTATGTAGTCACAAAAGCGGTCTGCGTCCCATAAGAGCGGGTTACACTATACATTTCAACACAATGCTGGATATCAGGCAAGGAAAGGACACTACCTCTAGGAAGGGGCACTGCGTCTAGCAAAGGACACTAATAACTCTACCAACTTCTGTCACAGAAGCTCAATGAAGTATTTTACGTTTTCTGAACGTCAAAGGAAGTGCTTTCAAATATATATCGTCTAAAAAGTACTGTGTCGGCCTTCAGTGTAAGCCCGTTTGGTCTACATGTTCTTGCAACTCGTATTTACTACATGACCGGTTCCTGGAGTTCTAGCCAGTACTCGCGCCGAAGGTGGTCAAATGCCGATGCTTGGAGTCGACCCACGACTCCAACGAGCTACCCCTAAACTACGACGCCTCCCTCTTATGGGCTTCGATAGCTCAGCAGAATGATACCATTCATTCGTGCATCAGTCCATCCAGCTGTAAACGGACGATATTGACCTACCTAAAATCTGGATTGAGTTTTCTTGATCTATTAGGTAAGCGACGAAGTTTTCTCCGTAATCAAAGTAAATATTGAAGAATAGATTCATATAAACTAAAACCTTTACTTACTTTATATTAGGATGCTAGAATGCTTAGCATCGTCAGGTATTCTTCTTGTCACTCACACGTCCAACGAAGTAGAGTACAAGATTAGTCTTGCAGTTAATCCTCTTGGTGAAATATCCGCACATGGGTACCATGGCGAGTCAGCTACAATATGACATGAAGGATAGAGTGCTAATAACGTTATGGAAGAAAAGGTGTGTGAAAATGAATGATAATTTATAACGTCCATTTGCTTCTAGAAATTACTGAAAACCAGTACGAAATGTTTTATTATTTTTTGCTATCTCAACGCTTAGTATGTAACTACTCACTATCGTGTCAAGCCAGTCTTGTAACAAGACGACGTGCCCGGAACACAAAGATGTTTGCAAACAAATAAAATAGTCCGTACAGCTGATCGCTAGGAACGGCCTCCCTTGCCAACGTTCAGCATCATTCCTTACCAATGTGCAGTACTGTATAATACTGAACGAACTCTCTAAGGCAAAGTGAACGGGGCAATATGAAAGTATATAATAATGGAATTAACTTAACCTTAACTTACTAACGCAACGTCATTCATCTTCCGTCAATACCAGTATAGACCATGATCAATTATGAACATCCGTGTTGTTTGGAGCAGTCAGCTGATGCAGAATCAGTACCATGGTCCTGTTGTAAGATTTTCAAGCGAATACCATTTTTATTTCAATTACAGTGCGATTTTTTCATTCTGGGCATGTTGTTTATTTCATAAGCCTTTTTATTTCAGTCATAAGTCTTGTACAAAAAAACTAGTTTTAATTGACTTGAAAGACGAATTTTACAGAGAATCAGATTAAATTGAATAAAAAGTCGAACCTGCTGACCGCACATAATTGATAAACATAGTCATTTTACCTTACAGTAAACCCTTAGCTTATTTGGCCTTCTGTCTGCTTAATAAAGAAACTACAAATCATGATGTATCTATGACACAAACTACTCATAACGGTACTAAAGAGTATATCTGTTCTTGGGTACATTTAAAAGAAAACTCAATATTTTTAAAGTCCCATGATCACGTTAGATTTACTCATATAAGATAGGAAACTTACTGACAGAATAACGATAGAACAATGTTCTGATCTGTTCAATTTGCACTTAAATCGCTATATCTGTTTTACTTCCCCACGAAAAAAGTAGTGTTGGAAAGCATTTCTTTTATTTCGTAATTTTACCATACCTGTCCCCGCCTTTTGTCTTCCATGGAAGCTGGGGAACCTCCAACCAGACGGCCTTTCGCCGGCCAATATGCTCGCCTCGTCTCCCCTGACAGACAAGGGGTCCACGGTGTGCTCAGACTGACATCTCTACGTTAGTCCGACAACACGAGCTAGTAGCGGAGCTGCCTAGGTCCTCCCCGACCCGCACATTGCACGGACGACAAGAGGAACCCAACGCTTTCGCCTTTTTACCCGCGTGCCTCGCAGTTGCAGAGAGCAGTATCCACGTGTAACCTTGCTTCCAGGGAAAGATCCTCGCGCGAGCTGGCCGGTTAGAGCCACCTGGAGGGTCTGAACAGTGTTAAAAAGCACTGCGATCGGCGATTTAAAACATACCTTTAACTTTAAAAGGTTCTTGTACAATTAACGACGAAGTTTGCCGACAGGAAATCTTTCTTTGAAATGCAGGTGTTAAAAGTAATTTTAATATCCAAAGTGATCAAGGAACTTTAATGATAAATTTCTCTAGGTACTATAATACCTATAAATGCATGCAAATGATTTAAATTGTTGATCCATCTCGAGTATTC
>JAFMSR010000004.1:24773608-24831746 GCA_022818135.1 Saxidomus purpurata | reverse complement strand
ACACCTGTTTTATTTGCTAGTATTTGTTACATACAATTATTTCTATAATGTTGACATTTCTTAAAAAAGACACAAAAATACAAGATTTTTTATTCAATTTATGCCATCTGTGATTATGGTAACTTTATATTTCCTCGCAAATCATTTTAAATTTCGGTCGGAAAGGGAGGTTTTTGGACCTCACCGGGTGTTCAGCACACCGACTCAATAAATCTATGTCCTATTCAACTGATCAAATTTTCTTTTATTTAGGGGACTAGGGCGGGCCATGATCAGAGCGCCTCCCAGTGGTGTGGCCTTGATGCAGATGGATAATACTATACCAGTATTGAAAATATTTATATCTTTAACAATAAAGTGTTTAAAATTGGCTGACTGGCTGACTGGCTGACTGACTTTCGTCATTTTTCCTTATACAACATAATTCTATTTCAATCTGTTACAATTCGAACATTGTGACACACACGTTAATATGTGTTTATTTATCCATTTTATTCACCAGTAACAGAATAATAATCTCTTTTCGTATGTGAAATTCTCTTTTTGCGAAAAGAGCTCTTTTCGGATTTTAGACCAAGCCTTATGAAAGCGCCATCTGGTATCATAATATGACCTACTGTATTCGTGTTAATGCCATTCTTGTTAGTGCATACTTGGTTCGTCTTAATTCTTGACCACAAATGCTTTATATATAAAGCCCTTATTTATCACCAGAATATGCATAAACAAGAAGAATGTAGCATTTTAATAAAAGACCAAAAAAAAACACATGGGAAGATAATTACATGCAAGGCATCGGTAAATAAGACAAATGAGGATGCAACATTCATGAATATAATTTTGAGGGTAAAGACGTAAGATGAATGAAATCATAATGTCAACATAGAAGTAATCAACACATGCATACACTACTAAATAACAAGCATATAACATGCATGTAGAAGAAAGAAACATGAAATTAGCATCATACAATATGCACTCGTAAGAATGACACATGAGATGTCACATGCATGTAAGATGTAAGAAAGAAGACAAATGAGGATGTAATGTTCATAAATAAGAATGTCATCTAGACCCATAGACTTATTGCGGTGATTTCCTTCCATATATGTGACGGATATAATGTTGAAAATGATAAGTATTGGAGAAACAGAATCAACAAATTTAAATCTTGCCTCCAAGTCTGGAAATCACGGAATCTCTCAATCACTGGCAAGATTATTGTCGTAAAAACATTTATTTACTCAGCGATAAATTTTGAAATTGAAACAAAATTCTGCAAAGAAATTGATGATTTAGTTTTGAGTTTTATCTGGAACGGAAAAAAGGTCTCTAGTTTCTGCTGAAAATATAAAAAAAATAGAGATAGAGGCGGATTTAATCTTTATAAAGTATCGGACATTGTCTCAGCTCATAGAATTAAAATGTTGTATAAAATAATTCAAGAAGATGTACAAATATGGAATGTAATTGGACAACATGTGCTCAAAACAATTGATTCAGGATTTAATCAAAACTATCTTTTATGTACCTTTTCTAGTCTTGAAAGAGTAACATTGAGGAGAACAATATCGGATTTTTATACTGAAGCTCTTAATTGTTGGAACATTTTTGTAAAGTCTTTTAAACCAAAGTCTAAACAGGAAGTCTTATCTTCGAGTCTCTTTGGTAATCACGCCATACGTTACAGACGCAAACCGTTAAACATTACACAAGTCAGAGACATTTGGGACGAACAGTCCGGAAGTTTCATAAATGAAAACATTCTGTTAGCTAAATTACGGGTCAGAGCAAAGTGGGTACAGAATTTTTGGTTGATTTTAAAAGAAAGCATCCCTCAAGAATATATCGGAATATTACAAGATCAACAGAATAAAAAGTTAACAGGTCGAATGCATATTCCATTATACACGCTCTTTGACGCTTCGCATAAAATTATAAAACCAGATAGCCTTCGTATTAAGCAGATCAATTTACAGTTACTATCAGAATGCAGTTTAAAATATCAACAACAGAAGAGAAATGGTCAATAAAACTTAACATAAATAATACTTTCTGCTGGAATAAGACCTGGTTAAATGTACATTCAGCACATTGTTCAATGAAAGCAAAAGAATTTCAGTGGAAAATAATTCACAATGTAGTAAATACAGAGCACAAATTAAATTTAATGAATTTATCTGATGGTATATGTAACCTGTGTAAAGTAGAGAGAGAAACAGGCTTTTTTGGCTCGCTCGCTAGGATCATACATTTTGCACTACATGACATGTTTTTCGCTCACTTAATAAATGACATTTTTCACTCTCTTTAAGAAATTATTTTGGTTAATTAAGCAATAATTATTAAACTATTTATTCAACGAATATCAGAATACCGTAAATCAATTATGAAAATTAATGTAAAAAGTAGTCGTTAGTCGTAAATTATGTTTTGTGGCGTACTTGGTTATTTCGTTTTTGAGTGGCTTTGGTGCTGCATGGTTTGCACCGACGGAGTATTTTGTCGCGTTCAGCCAGTTATAAACGATTGCTAGGTAAACTGACCGCCTGTTAAAATGACCAATAAACGGTTGGAACTCTAGTGAAACTCATCTTTTTATAAAAGCTGAATAAATACGCTTGATTATTATGAAATATAACATACATGTATATTTATGCTGTCGAATTCTCATTAAACACACGGAGCAATAGTATCCTTTTAGCATGATGGACTGTTGCAAGTTCGTAGTTAGTCTGGTTCCCTGTCGTACTGGCAAGCTACAGTACGTCAGGCAAAGCTCAATAATGGCGGCGCCCAGTGGATGCTCAAAAGTATACTCACTGTTTATATAGTGAAATGATAAAAGTATTGATCATTCAAAAGTAATATGTTAATTTGAAAAAGTTATTGACATAGTTTTAAAAGACGAAAGGTTTTTTGAATGCTCAATCTGTGAACGTTGTAAACGTTGAAAAAGTTTGACTAGTAAGTGTACTATATTTTGGACAAGTTACTTCAAGAAGACATTTCGGATGTGTGATTATTTTTTGTATTTCTTTTTTTGCCATGTTCGAGCCTAAAGAATGTTCAAATTTAGATAATAAAACGAAAATAAAAACAAAACAAAAAAGAGAAAAGTGTCGCCGGTGGGATTCGAACCTCGCCCATAAAATTACAGAGCAAGTGACTTACCCACTGAGCCACGTTGAATGACTTTAAAAGTGTTTGCTTAAATAATGCATAGATATTCAATTCCTATATATATAGAACAGCTGCGAACATAATAGTATACAGACTAAATATCCGAAATGCCAATGACTATCTACCACGTCCGAAAACACGGCTATTTGTCCTGTTGTTTATTTCTCGTTATATTTTACTGGTCAGTCAAATATTATGAGCAATATACAATGGGTTTGTATTGACAAATCACATGCTGCAAGGTTTTTGGAATGATCAACTCCTACATAAAACCCTCTATTAACTCAATGTAAAAATTTGATAGTGTGGGCGCCGCCATTATTGAGCTTTGCCTGACCCGTACCGTATGAGTGGGGGCAGGTAACACCAGACTAGTTCGTAGTATCCGTTTTAACAAGCGATTTCTGGTAAAATGGTTGCCCCTGCATAGATCTGGCACGTGATTTCTGTTCGTGCTTAAATGAACATACACAATAAATGGACAGTCATATGCCGTATAGGCATTTGTAGTATCTTTTCTTACTCAGTTGTATATGATATTAAAGTTTGAAATGTATTTGGCAGAAATGAGGTAGCGAGTTTTCATAGTATACAAAATCGGCCGATGTTGAAGGACTTCTCGGAACTTAATGGCAAAAGAACTGATAAATATTCTTGTATTCAAACTTTAAGGAATTTGGTTGATGGTTTCACTAATTTTCTACGTAATACCTATCTGTTTTTTTCTGTATCCGAAAGGAAAACGTTAGAGTTCGTTACTGTTACAGCGTTACACTCCGTCATATGTGATTCTTACCCCCGCACAAACAGGTTGATAATCGCTTAAAAACTTCCTCCATGGTCGCTGACTTGAAATCACTGTAACCTCTCATTGTTTAGGTGTCATAGGTTTGAGCCCAGCTACCGACCATATTTCGTTATGTGAGACAATTGGCAGTTTCTTACGGAGGATAGGTATCTAGTACTGGTTCTTCCACGGAACGATGGTTAGGTAAAATGCTCGCCTATAAATATAAGACCAAAAATACAGGGGCGTGAAATTCTACAACAACAATCACTTGAAAGGAGTACATGCACACTTTATAAAATAACTATCGCTAAATGCAATTGTTGTTTTTAAAATTCACTACAATTGTTTAAAGTACTGAAATGATCTTTCAAAGTTAGTTTGCAGTTTGCTGTGAACATAATTATTAAGTCAGAGTTGTCAAGCTCACAGACTTCATATTTTTACACATTTCTCATTAAACGAAATTGTGGGAAACAGAAATGTTTATGTCATATTCCATAACTGCAGGCTGGTTTACTTCAGTGAAAGTTACAATAAGACATCCTCGGAAACAACGAAAACAAAACAATTAAGTTGCAGCTGTGAGAGTGTTTAAAAGTCAAATACCCGTACATGTTCATGTATAATTTTTTATGCCCCCGAAGGGTGGCATATTAAAATCGCTCCGTCCGTCCGTCTGTCCATCTGTGCGTTTGACCTTAAATTGTTTCGTGTCCGGGCTTTAACTTTGTCATACATTGAAAGCTTTTGAAATAACTTAGCATAAATATTCAGCACATCAAGAAGGCATGTCGCGTGCAAGACCCATGTCCCTACCTCAAAGGTCAAGGTCACACTTAGTGTTTGAAGGTAATGATATCCTCTTTATATGCACACATTCTAGTCCGGACTGTAACTTTGTCATGCATGGAAGGATTTTAAAATAACATGGCACAACTGTTCAGCACATCAAGCCGACGTGTCGCATGCAAGACCCACGTCCCTCCCTCAAAGGTCAAGGTCACACTTGAAGTTAATAGGTAATGGAATCCTGTATAAATACATATATTTGTATCCGGACTGTAACTTTGTCATGCATTGATTGATTTTAAAATAACTTGGCACAACTGATCAGCACATCAAGGCAATGTGTGCAAGAACCACGTCCCTACCTCAAAGGTCAAGGTCACATTTAGTGGTTTAAAGTAATGGAATACTGTATGCATGGTAACTCTGTCATGCATGGAAGGATTTTAAAATTACATGGCACAATTATTGAGCACATGGAGAGGACACAGACTGTGAGACACCTCTTTCGGGGGCATTTGTCACTTGTGAGGGACAGCTCTTGTTTCTTTCTTTTAAGCAATAAGTACTTGATAGCAAAACAGTTTTCGATATACAATGTACTATATTATGTTCTTTTTAAAGAAAAATATAATTAGAAAATAAAATAAAAATATTTCGAGGGCTCAAAGCGACATAATATGTATAGCTTAGTCTCCAGATCTGCATTGGGTGCAGACGAGAACCCGATCTACTGGACA
The DNA here is from genome assembly GCA_022818135.1 of Saxidomus purpurata. Lineage (NCBI taxonomy): Eukaryota > Metazoa > Mollusca > Bivalvia > Venerida > Veneridae > Saxidomus > Saxidomus purpurata. The sequence continues at coordinate 24,826,247 of JAFMSR010000004.1, read as the reverse complement.
ACGTCGCGTTTTAATTTTCAATTTTTTTTAGCAAATAATCCACCGTGAACACGTCTACTTTTTATTTGATCATTTTAAAGAGTAAAACCTCATGGACATAGTATCAAAAAATAAAAATCTTTTACCGCGCGGATAACGCGGGTTAAGGCAAAATCCGTAAATTTTGACGTAAAAAATCACTACGTTTTTTACTTCGGACTATTTAGTTTTGCAGAAGTAATGGTTTTGTAATCAACCAAACATTAAAAAACGGGTGCCGCCAGGTGGCGCTTTTTACACGAACGTTTAAGCTTAATTTGAAAAAAAATACTTTTCGTAAATTATAGACTTGGATCCATACCTGGACCAATGTCCATACTTAACAGTCTACTTTTTCAGTTCTGGTCCCAAGATCCGCAGCTACCTTAATTGATTAATATGTTGCACACTGTAACAAATTCAGAATAACTTGTCGTCAGCGGTGTTAAGACTAGGTTACAATTTTTGTTATGTTCTCAGTTGGTTGCATGCACTTGTGGGGACCGAACCCGGGACCCTCTGATCCTGAGGCAAACGCGCTACCATTGCGCCGCTGCGGAATAGATAGAAGAAAGATCAGGAGCCTGAAATTGTATCTATATGTTACCGAAACGTTATAGTCTGGTCCTTGTTCTCGACTGGTTTAAAGCACTAGCAGGGATCGAACCCGGGACCTTCCGATCATGAGGCGAACGCACTCACATTCGTCAACTGCGGAATAAACAAGAAGGGAAAAGATCAGGATCCTGAAATTGTATCTACATGTGTATGTAACCAAAACACTATAGTCTGGTCTTTGGATTTCCAATTTTATTTTCTCCTATGGGAAAACAGAAATTTCCATCGGTAAGGTACAGTTCTCAGGTCATATCCACAACAAAGAGTAAAAGCATTGTATGCAACTATGTAGTGACTGTAGTAATGAATGCTTGTTCCTGTTTTTCGAGATTTTGTTGTATATTTAGTGTACTTTGTTGTATATATAGGACAAAGCCACTAAAAGTGAGAGAACAACTTTGAAGTCACCACTCGTCCTTGTCAAGAATGCGTTCGAATCTTTGTTGTGAGTATTGAATTGTTCGTTAATTGACTGTACATTTGAACTTTATAATGTCAAACTGTAGTAGCTCTGTAAATACATGTACAATATCTTGTTGAAAGATATGATTTTTTTAGTTTGTCCCTCGTAACATGTTGGCGAACATTTGCTTCTTCAGTAGCAATAAGTGTTATCTGTACAATAAACTCTGCTTATAACGAACTCCTTGGGCCGAATTAAATGTGTCTCTTATATCCGGAGCTGGTAATATCCATAGAACATTTTCATAAAGAATAAAGAAAGAAAGAAAAATCGGGAGGAGAAAATTTGTTCCTTATATCCGGATTTTCGTTATATCCGGAGTCGTGATATACGGAGTTTACTGTATTTGTTTCAACGCTTTTAAGCTTATCATAATCCACCTTGTCTCCTACAAAACCATGCGTACCTGAGCCATATCCAGACCTTGCTAAGGGCAACTACTCTTACACTAATTGTGAATTTAATCGCCGTTTGTGGAAGCAGCATCCCTGAAAGTATGAATAGATAATTATGTCAAACCTGTTGTCATATTCCAGAAATTTATTGTCAAAATATTTCATCTTTTAAAGTTTGGACAGTGTCAGTGTTTGTTTAAAAGGGTGCTGCCTAACAACTTACTGAACGAATAACAAAACGTGCAGACCATGATCAGACTGCATGGTTTTATATTTAACTACAGTAAACTCCGTTTATAACAAACTCCTTGGGCCGATTTAATCCGGCAGCTCGTGATATCTTTATAACATTTTCCTAAAGAATAAAAAAAAAACATCGGGCAGAGAAAATGTGTTCCTTATATCCGGATTTTCGTTATATCCGGAGTCGTTATATACGGAGTTTACTGTACACTTCCGAAAGGCATAATTCCTTGTCACCAGCTGCATAAAGGCTCAACGAACACTTCTGTTTTATTTTAGCTGACTGCATATGTGACTGTATGATGCATGCGATAAAAAGGATGCGATGAAATTGCAAGTTTCCTGACGAATGTGCAAGCTGATAGTTGTCTGCATTGGTTTTGAGGACAGACCCAATTCTCACCGGTGAGTTAGTTTGAACTTAGTTATTGCACATTGCTTGTACATGATGATACATACATTTGTAATAACCCACACTGGCCAAAAATGCTGACGACAGGTGTGTTAAGACATTTATATACAACGTTGATTAGGTTGCACACTGGTCCCAAATAAAGAATAACTATGCGCCAGAAGGGTAAACGCTAGGTGACAATTTTGTTCATGTTCTGGGCTGGTTGTATGTACTTGCAGGGATCGAACCCGGGGCCCTCTGATCCTGACACGTACGCTGACACGTACGCTACCATTGCGCATCTTAAGGGGGCCGTTTTATCAACATATGCGTAACTTAGCTAGTTTTCTGGCGTAACATAAACTTACGCATTTTTTTACGTTTTGCGCAAAGCGTTTTATGAAACACATTTTGAATTGGCGTAAATCGCACTAGCGTAACTTTGGCGTAAATCGTAAAGAAATGCGTGACACAGTCAACAGCACCTGTTTCCGGTGACGTCATTTTACCGCAAAAGTGTCAAGCATGGCCGCTTAACTATCAAATAAAAAAATCGCCAGAAAAGAAAGATTATCTTACTGGTATAGATCAGAAAAAACTTTGTCATTGGAATTTCCTTTCTTTTACTACTATTCATCAACACAAGTTCACTAAATTAACAGAATTAGTTACCAAAACAAGTAAAATGTCTGTATTATATTGACCTTGAATTGTACTGCATTTTCGGACAAGATTACATCTAAATACAGATGTATGTGCGTGCCCACTCTGTATGCGTGGGAGGAGTTGGTGGGTTTAAAATCAGACCACGTCATATCAAAAGGGTAGTGACGACCGTGGCTAAGTATTAAATGTAAATTAAACATAAAAGAAAATAACTTTGCAATACAGTTTTTGAAGAATTTGCTGCATAATGCATTTCTTTAAGACTATACTTACACACTGACATTTTCAATGTGATACATATATCTATATTTACATTTGAAGTTTGGTACCGAGCATACATCTTGCTTGTTTCAGTTTTCATTACATTTCTTCATGTATCTTTATCACTTGTACACAGCAAATATTATAAATAAGAAATGATTGTATAAAAAAGCATACACAAATATAGTGACAATAAGGGAATATAGGAAGAGTATTTCTTCATCAAGTGAATCGGTGCCTGCATTGTGGTCAGCAACATGCATCAGTAATTTACAACTACAATCACTTGTCAGTCTATTCTTTAAAAGTTCCAGAAAACTACTTGGGTCTGGACAGTATTTAGAAATCATAAAGTCTTTACCTTTATAAAGTATTTTAGCCTGGAACGCAGCACATTTAAAAATGGAGAGCATTGTCATTAGAAATTACAGGAGTGCTCCAATACATTGATGCTAGCAAACATGCTGTTTATCTACTCCTATCTAGGTGATCTTGATATTTACAAGCCAATAAAATATTTCAAATGCAAATTAATGAATAATTCAGGTAGAATACTTCTTCCACCGGAACTTCCTCGCAGTATCTTCTAGGTAAATGTCAAGTTGGCCGAGTTGTCATTAACCACTGACCAAATATTCTAGGTAAGAGTTGTGGCTCTAGTATATATACTTCAAACACAAACTATGTTTTGGTTCTGTTTATGTCTGCATGAAACTTTACTTCAAAATATGGGTGGGGTTAAGAAAAGATAAAACTTTACCTGCTAAGTACTATCATGCACATATCTCAGTAACCACTTATGATATTGACTTGAAACTTTGTTTATGTCTTTAGGGGTGTCATACAATCAAGGCAGATAACTCTTGAAAAAATTTAGTACAAATTATGGCCCTTGTTTGACTTTGAAAATTTGGTTAAAGTTTTGCCTGCTAGGTACTATCATGCACATATCTCAGTAACCACTTATGATATTGACTTGAAACTTTGTTCATGTCTTTAGGGGTGTCATACAATCAAGGCAGATAACTCTTGAAAATATTTAGTACAAATTATGGCCCTTGTTTGACTTTGAAAATTTGGTAAAGTTTTGCCTGCTAGGTACTATCATGCACATATCTCAGTAACCACTTATAATATTGACTTGAAACTTTGTTCATGTCTTTAGGGGTGTCATAAAATCAAGGCAGGTAACTCTTGAAAAAATTAAGTACAAATTATGGCCCTTGTTTGACTTTGAAAATTTGGTTAAAGTTTTGCCTGATAGGTACTATCATGCACATATCTCAGTAACCGCTTATAATATTGACTTGAAACTTTGTTCATGTCTTTAGGGGTGTCATACAATCAAGGCAGATAACTCTTGAAAAAATTTACTACAAATTATGGCCCTTGTTTGACTTTGAATATTTGGTTAAAGTTTTGCCTGCTAGGTACTATCATGCACATATTTCAGTAACCACTTATGATATTGACTTGAAACTTCGTTAATGTCTCTAGGGGTGTTACACAGTCAAGTCAGATAACTCTTGTATAAATTTAGTACTAATTATGGCCCTTGTTTGACTTTGAAAATTTGGTTAAAGTTTTGCCTGCTAGGTACTATCATGCACATATTTCAGTAACCACTTATGATATTGACTTGAAACTTTGTTAATGTCTTAAGAGGTGTCACACAGTCAAGACAGATAACTCTTGTTTAAATTTAGTGCAAATTATGGCCCTTGTTTGACTTTGAAAATTTGGTAAAGTTTTGCATGCAAGGTACTATCATGCACATATCACAGTAACCACTTATGGTAGTTATATCAAACTTAGCAATAGTGTTCAGGGGTACATTTTGTATCAAACAATTAATTTACCAAAAATTAAATCTATAGTTATAGATTTTGACTTTTTTTATGATTCAACTTTCCTAGTTTATACTTAATAGTTAGCAGAATTTTGTTTTGCTATTATACTGATAAAAGTTTTGTTTTATTAGCAAACACCCACAATAGTCGAGCGTGCTGTCTTATGGACAGCTCTTGTTTATGTATACAGTAGACATTTCTGAATACTTACCAACACATTTCTTAAGGCACCCATGGATACTGTAATGTGGGTGCACAGCCTAATGAGTTCCAGATTTTGTGTACACAGAGAGTTCTGAAAGAAGAAATCAATAAATTTTCTATAAATTGACTGCATGACAGCTTTTCTAAACTTTTCTTGTTTTTTATTAATTGTACTTTGCTACATTACCAGAAAAAAATGAATAAAAATTAATCATTTATTCAAGGACAAAATGGCAAACATGTTTTGAATGCAGTTATTGGCTGAAAAGTGTACACAAGTCATAACTAATAAAAATGTCTCTATAAAGCATAGACTGAAAGTTGATAGAATTACATGTGTTTTTGAATTTTATCAATTGTACTTTACCGGAAAAAAATTAATAATAATTACATCTTTTAATTCAAGAACAGAATGGGAAACATGTCTTGAACGCAGCTATTGACTGAAGTGCACATAACTAATAAAAATGTCTGTAGTACAGACTGAAATTTATTAGAGACAGACATTACATGTCTTCATGTACTATGTCCCATTATCCATTAAAGGGAATTTAATGCCACTACAGTACAGCATAAACATGTAAAACACACGTGTTTTGAAGACAACCTTATACATTTGGTGGTTCAATATGTGTAATTTCTACATGAAACTGTGACGTGAACATTTAAAACTAAAAATCTAGAAAATATAATTATGTTGGCCTACAGTTACATAAATACATGTGTATACATGTTCACAGGCACTACAATGTCATGATGCATCTGTACTTGTAAAGTTTACTGGCAAGTATTTGATTTCATTTACTTCCTCATTCTGTAAAAGGTGAAAATTCAGTCTCTACTGTACACTAATGCAACATCGGACACCAATGTTTTTGTCCACATTCTTTATTTCTAAAACTGATCGTGTTATTATAAACTAATAAGAAGCACTGGCAGAGATATTTGTTTTATTTCATTTTTCTTCTTTGACTTTGTACTTTTTAGAGATAAAAAAAAGCATAATAATTAATACCCAGAAATCACCGGTCCAAAATACACCTCGAAAGCCATGGTTGAGTACATAGAGGCTAGGAATCGCTGAAACCTTTCACAAATTGCGGGTCATAGGTTCTGGCCCTGCTAGGAATCATCATCTCTTTACAGTTCTTGCTGACCCTAGGGTTCTAGTAAGTGCAATTCTAGCAACAATGTTTAAGTAAACAGCACCTGAAAAAAATGAGTGAAATACCATTGACCCATGCAGGCATTAAATTGCAACAAACAAAAAATCAGTACTAAGGCCATCCTTAAAAAATTGTTTGTTTGCCCTAACGCGACCGACTGATGAAAATCCTCCCGACTGACTTTTTTTTTTGGATCTGAAAGCCAAAAACAAATTTTTCTGCCGTCGAAAAAAACCGTTCCGTTTTTTGTCATTTTCCATCTTTCTGGTATTTCTTTTCTGTAGTTCTTTCGTAAGTAATACCAATCAGTTATCCTCGACCGTGCAGGGGTGTGGAAATCCTTTATTTTTTCACTTTTCCGCGGACGAGTGAGATGTAAAAATTCACTTGTCCGAGGTCAAAATTCACCTGTCCAGATTTCAACATTAAAACCAAATTATGTGAAACAAACAAGGACCAGGTTAAGATTTTTATTTTATATGCTAAATCAGTACATGTCTAGAGGATTCTGCAAAGCTCGGACTTCCGAGTGAGCTTGGGAGTGCCTGAAGTGACTTGGAGTACGGAGAAATATTACGGCACTTCGCGGGAGTGTATTTGCGACACTCCGAGTGGTTTTACACGTAAATTAACGGGTTTACGGGAAATAAAAATCAGATTTGTTATATTCAGTAGAAATGTGTCCACACTGTTGTATGCATATTAATTCAAAAAGATTTGGCGACCGACGTACATTTTGTAAAGCGTGTTCAATATATTTTATCACCAAAAATAAAACTTACTCATAACATTATTTATTCCAAACTATTATTTTTATAATCCAAAATTATCAGACTATTGTCTAGAGCTACTTTTACATGTCTCGAACTGTCAAATATCTCGGTCTTTTTGATGCCACGTGCTTCTCGAAGATCAAAGAAAACTCACATGTACAATATAGCGTCGGCGATTGTTTTTTGATCTCGTGACACCTGCAGCTTTATCTTTTATGATTGGGGAGGTTGCAGTTAAAATAATTTATTCGGCAAATGTTATTCATTAAAATAAATATTACTGGAAAAACGTTGACTTTGACAGTTGCTGAACAATAAATGACAAAAACACGAACACGCTGGAACGCCGCGTTTTGTTTTATAAAGAACAGTCAGAAGAACTTTTTTAATGTTAATTGATAAATATTTGTTTGCATTCACAAATTGACAAACATTACTCAGTCAGTGGTGTCACATAGCTTGGATTTGCAAACAGTTTTGCGTCACCCTTTACGACAGGCCACATTTTCCACACCTACCGCTGGCGACAAATGCTAAGGGACCAATTACAGCTTTACGTTAAATGGAAATAAATATTGTAAGTCAACATAAAGGTGATAAATAGTTTAGATTCTGATAAGAAATAACTCAATTCTTTTTGAAACAATAAAAAACAACGCCGTGATAGTATACAGTAGCGGCGATTCTCAACGAAAATACGTCTGATTCGAACTTTGTAATTCAATGGATTTTGATTCAACAGGTCGCCTTTACAGGTGTATTAATGTTGGTTTTCATAAAACTGCAAACAAATCGGGCGGTTCCTGGCTGGATTACTTGGGACTGTCTTGCATTATTCATTTTATTTTTCTCGAGTTTTGACTTGTCCGCGGACAAGTTGGGCAGAAAAACCCGTGTCGGACTAGGAATTCCGCACCCCTGACGTGTACGCTGAAGCTCACTCCGCAGGGAAATCGTACCAATAATCGTGTCAGAAATCTGACACGCTCGCATTTCAGTATTTCATAAGAAATGAATGAAAAGAATAAATAATTTTATTAATAAGACTATAATCTTTTAATTTGCCAAATTTGAACATCAAATTGTATCTATTTAGCGTAAAGCAAAACGAAAGTTTCGAGCAGGTCAGAATTTTCACATATTGGTAGCCATCTTGCCGATTTGACAATTATCACGTGGCCATTCCCACGAACCTTTGGAAAAGGATATCTGCGGGAAATCGCCGAAGATTCCGATTGCGGTCACGATCAGGGAAAGTTTATTTATTTACATGACCACGTGCGTTTTGGCGCGAACACTTTCAGGTTATGTACCGCGTCGAAAATAAAGTAATTTTGTTTTCAAATTAAAAAACATAGTGGTAAATGCTATTTTATATTTACACTCGTCCTTTATATCATCTAGACACTAATCAAAAGGAAATATCAAGCATTCTGAACTACATGAAAAATAAGTGCGATTGCGTCATACGAAAGTCCGTTGTAAATGTAAACAAAATGATTCGTTTGAAAAATCGATGTTTTTGTAGTCAACATTCAATTTGGTTGTAGAACATCGTAATTGGTTTGAAAATATGAATTAATGAATATATGACCTAAACATGACCATATTTCTCTACTCAACGTACATTAGATGAAAATTTGCATGCTCTGTTATTCTGGTACCAGGATTTGTAGTAGTGCTGATCCAAAACTCTAAAGCTGCACCTGACGAAAAACAAAATATCAAAATAGCGGCATTTAGAGTTTTGGAAGCCAGAACTAAATTTCCACTCAATTTGATATTATCTGAACATTTTGTAAGTTCTCGCATAATTAAATTAAATTTTTACAGTGGTACAAATTAATTTTCCTATGTTGAAGTTCAAATTTTATAGATTTTTTATGTGAACCTGTTCCTAACCTGGCCACAGGTCCAAATACAAGGCTCACTCGGACACTGAGTTGTTTGACATTCTATAGCTTAATAACTTCTTCAAATTTACGGTTTGAATGATTTTACAACACTATTAAAGCACTTCTGGAATGAGCCTTGTTAAGCACTTTGGGAGCCTGGCTTATGGCTAAAATGATAATGTGCAAACCACCACCCATGCAGATATGTTACAAAGCAGGTTAATAGCATTCTACAGTGGGGTGCTAGTAGCCAATAGGTACATACAACAGAAGAAATAGAGAAATATTAAGACAAGAAAGGTGCAAATATTAAGTGTACAATAATTCAGCTATTAATCTAAGATACAGCATACATGTCAATGTATGTACCGAGTTAATACAACATCTATAAAACATCTGAAAATCAAAAAAAAAAAAAAAAAAAAAAAAAAAAGACCTACCTACCTACCCACTGAAAAAATTCTGGGTCGCGTTAGGGCAAACAAACAATTTTTTAAGGATTTTAAAAATTTATTTTATGCTAACTTATGAAAGACTGTGTTATATGAGTGAAATACAGTAAACTCCATATATATCGACTCCGGATATAACTTAACTTTGGACATAAGGAACAGTTTTTTTCGGCCCAATTTTTTCCCTTCTTTGTTTAATGTAAAAATATACGGTTATATCGTACTCCGGTTATAAGGAAACTTCGGATATAAGGAACACTATTTTCTGGCCCAACAATGAAAAATGTACAGTAAAGTAATCGTATATATCGAACTGCAAATATGTTTCGAAGAGTTAAAAATATCTGTTGATTGTGCAGTTTTCTGTTGCCGTCTGTATTTTTTTTTTCATAGCACAGTTTTAGCTATTATTCATAAAGGTAAATCATTTCACATGTGTAACCTTTTGGTAAACTAGTTAAATGAGAATACAAACATAATTGCTAAGTACGATATTCAAGTGATAATATTTAACGTAAATAATTGTGAGCGTTTTTTTTTTTAAAGCTTGCAGACAGGATGCAATCCCATATTGGGAAAAATACTTTGTTAAATATTTCAAGTTATGGCAAGAGAGCGAACATCATCTTTCTTCAATTGTATTTGTTTAAGTATTGCCATACATGAACCGTCTTTTTTTATGTTTTATTAATCCTTGCAATTATTTTACATAGGTTTGTATAACAGTTATATTATAGATCTTTATAACTTTGCAAAAGGAGGTAGGAAAATCAAAAGCAACTTTAAGTTGATGGTTCGGATATTATTACATTTGACTATAAAAAGACTTGTTCGATATATATATTTTAGTTCGATATATATACATCGTATATAAGGAACTTGTTCGATATATGGATATAAGGAACTCCGGATATAAGGAACAAATTTGATAGGTCCCGAGGAGTTCGTTATAAGCGGAGTTTACTGTATAGAATGATGATATATATTTCATTATCAGTCACCGTGTTGGTGATATTGGTCTGCTAGAACTACTTTTTTAAGCAGTGCGTATACATAATTTTGCTTTTGTTTTGATAGTTAGCATAAATTAAAAGAAAATTTATTTGTTTTGCGTGGATAAGGAATATATCTCAACTCAAAAGGATACAATTTTCACATTTTAACTCGCGCTCATGAAAATATTACAATTGTATCACTTCTCGGTGAGATATATTCCATATCCACCCAAAACAAACAAATATCGTCATGTTATCATGAAAATCAACCACATGCAAGCAGGATTCAAACTCAGGATGTTCAGTTTGTTAAGCCGACACTCTACCATGTCACCATAAAAGCTTGCTCAATGGCTATGAAGTACAAGTGTTTTATTATGGTATTCACCCTCTAATATATGATACAAAGATTTGAGTTTTGCTTGGTGAAAAGTACAAATGCTGCATTGCATGTCAGTAATTATAAAGTAACCTTAGGGAGAAAACATCTACAAAGTGACTCTAACCCATAACTACATGTATCATGTAAGATAGATGATCATGTTCTTACTAAATTCATTAAATTATTTGACATCACTTATTGTAGCTATGTCACACGGGGTTTGGGTCTGGCCAGCTCCATCTCAGCTCATTATTATACATCTTAATACAAAAGCAACTAATATCTTTCTTGCATATTGGAACGGCATTTCCGGTGATTTTGCCTATGCCGGCAAAACCGGTCTGGCACCCCTGCCAGACGACTCTCGTGAAATACTTTTGATGTAGCATTATAAACATTGTGACGTTACTTTCCTAAATACAACGTCAGAATATCAGATGGGAATATCCGTCACCTCGGGTAACTGTTTTGCGGAAACTCGGCAAAACATTTACCCTCGGTGACGGATATTTCGATCTGAACCACTTGCTCATGACAGGAACTATTAATACAGATGTTGTGATCCTAGGCATCAGAGTGTCCAGAAGCCCGGTTAGCTCAGATGGTTAGAGCGTCTGACTTGCAAGCAGACGGTCCTGGGTTTTAATCTTACAATTAATTAAGTTACATCATTGGTGACGAGATTAAAAACAGTCAGTTTGAGCTTATAAAGTTAGTGGACGGTTCTTAGTGGACCAGACAGCATGTGGTATTTTCAGGGGTTATCATTGATGCCCAGCTCAACAGCTATACACTTCCACTGTATGGTCAAAACCTTCAAAGATAGAGTGGAATAGTGTAGTGATCCTAGGCTTTAAGTTCAGAGTATCCAGAAGCCCGGTGTGACTTGCAAGCAGGAAGCTGTGGGTTCAAATCATGCACTTGGTAGATGTTTTCTCAATAAGTTACATCACAGAAAAAGTTAATTAATTCAAACTCTTTTCAAATTCCTGTTTGGTTTTTAGCTCGACTATTCGGAGAATATGGAGAGCTATTACAGTCACTTGTGCGTCGGCGTCGGCGTCGGCGTTGCTTCTTTGGTTAAAGTTTTGCCTGCTAAGTACTATCATGCACATATCTCAGTAACCACTTGTGATATTGACTTGAAACTTTGTTCATGTCTTTAGGGGTGTCATACAATCAAGGCAGATAACTCTTGAAAAAATTTAGTACAAATTATGGCCCTTGTTTGACTTTGAAAATTTGGTTAAAGTTTTGCCTGCTAGGTACTATCATGCACATATCTCAGTAACCACTTATGATATTGACTTGAAACTTTGTTCATGTCTTTAGGGGTGTCATACAATCAAGGCAGATAACTCTTCTATAAATTTAGTACAAATTATGGCCCTTGTTTGACTTTGAAAATTTGGTTAAAGTTTTGCCTGCTAGGTACTATCATGCACATATCTCAGTAACCACTTATGATATTGACTTGAAACTTTGTTCATGTCTTTAGGGGTGTCATACAATCAAGGCAGATAACTCTTGAAAAAATTTAGTACAAATTATGGCCCTTGTTTGACTTTGAATATTTGGTTAAAGTTTTGCCTGCTAGGTACTATCATGCACATATCTCAGTAACCACTTATGATATTGACTTGAATCTTCGTTAATGTCTCTAGGGGTGTCACACAGTCAAGTCAGATAACTCTTCTATAAATTTAGTACAAATTATGGCCCTTGTTTGACTTTGAAAATTTGGTTAAAGTTTTGCCTGCTAGGTACTATCATGCACATATCTCAATAACCACTTATGATATTGACTTGAAACTTTTTTAATGTCTTAAGAGGTGTCACACAGTCAAGACAGATAACTCTTGTGTAAATTTAGTGTGAATATTGCCCTTGTTTGACTTTGAAAATTTGGTTAAAGTTTTGCCTGCTAGGTACTATCATGCACATATCTCAGTAACCACTTATGGTAGTTATATCAAACCTTGCAATAGTGTTCAGGGTAAATTTTGTATCAAACAATTAATTTACCAAAAATTTTGACTTTTTTTATGATTCAACTTTCCTAGTTTATACTTAATAGTTAGCAGAATTTTGTTTTGCTATTATACTGATAAAAGTTTTGTTTTATTAGCAAACACCCACAATAGTCGAGCGTGCTGTCTTATGGACAGCTCTTGTTCTATTTAAAATGTAATTTCTAGCTGTGTAAGCAGCTAAGCTAACTCCATGTTAGAGTAATAATAGTTCTTAATTACATTCACAACCCCTAAATCATTTCTAAGTACACCAACACGGATTTTAGATGATCTGTGCAAACAAACTGTTTCTTCCGGGATCGCGGAAACAGAAGACAATGGGGAAAATGCAGACGTTTCTTAGGGAATTTGAAGTTCATCCATCTTTAAAAACAAATACAATTCTTTAGAAAGTATTTCTACAAAATGTAGAATCAATAAAACCACTTTTAATAAAGCTGGTAAAAATGATACTGCAAAGAAAAGTATTTTTACCCTTGTTTCCGATCATTTCGCTTGCTTGGTTACCGTGAAAGTAAGAAGTTGTGAAAATTAATATTTTAAGGTGTTACACCATCCACTACTGTAAAGTAAATTGTACTAGAGGCAGATTTTCTTTTTCAATCGACGATAGCCGCCATCTTGATTTTGACTTGCGTAACTACTTGCGCCTGCTCTTGACATGGTGCAAAAGTTACGCCAATTTTTACGTCTTTACGTTACGCCAGCTGTTGATAAAACGCTCCTTACGCCAAACTTTGTAGTTACGCCAAAACTTACGCTAAAACGTTGGCGTAAATATGTTGATAAAACGGCCCTCTGCGGAATAAATAGAAGAAAGATCAGAAGCCTGACATTGAATCTACATGTAAACAGAGATCTATTTTCAAAAAAGAACTTCTACGGAAAACACACTTTGCCATCGGTAAATTACACCTCTAAGGTTACATCCACAAAGCGTCACAGTAAATGAAAAGCATGTAAAACTATGCGCTTTTTACCCTTTAAACGTATTTTTGCGTCGTATAAAGAAAGGTTCAACGAATATTTTTGTTATACCTTTTGGCTGGTTAATAATGATTTACGGTTATGTTTACAGGTCAGTATTTCGTTTGTACAAACGAGTGATGGCGATGCTCAGTACAACATAATGATGATGCTGGTTCACTCAAATGTCCCCTGATGACTCGGATGCAGTGGTCATGTCTACACTGGTTGTGAAGGCAGACTCAATTTCCGCCGGTGAGTTAGTTTTAATTTCGCCTTTTCACATTGATTGTACGTTAAGTGTTCTTAAAACATTTTATTCAACATCGATTGTATGCACAATGTTCGCACAAAACATAGTTAAAGCTAGGTGACAATTTTTGATAAGTTCTCGGCTGATTGTAACTGTGTAAGCATATTTTTAATCAGACATTTTAATTATAAATATTTATGACACTAAATATGAAATAAACACTGGTAACAATGAAAAGGTCTTACTGCAGTTAATTATTTGAAATGAAATAAACATGTCTACAGGTACATAGAGGTCTAATTGTGTTGCTGATTCAGCTGACTATCCTCAGATCACACGGATGTGAAGTTCATCATAGTCTACACTGGTAATGAACACAGAGTCACTTACACGGACTATTTTGCATTGACTGTATATACTGATTATGATATACACGAAAGTCACCGACAGGGTGATTAAAAATATTTACTTTATAATGAATGTATCAGATGAGTGTGGTTCACATTGGTCGTAAAGGCAGAATAACTTGCAGCCAACAGAATAAATGTTGATGACCACTTTTGTGATATGTTTGACTGTATACAGAGTACATGTAGTTTGAACGTGCCTGTTTGACATCGATTGTATTTGGATGGTTGTAGTTCACATTGGTCGTAAAGGCAGAATCACTTGCAGCCAGCGAGGTAGTTGTTGGATGACCACGTTTGTGATATTTGATTTATCTACATGTTACATTCTGTAAAATACAAATGCAGCCTGATTATGGTCTACACTGGAAACGAAGTCATGGTCATTTGACGGCATATACTTACTTTGTATATACATATTTATTTTACATTGATTGTACATGTATATATGTACTCTACTGATTTTGAACTACACAGGTCGAAAAGACAGACTTCCGTATCATCGGCGGTATAGTGGAAAATCATTTTTACATCAAGTGTTGTTTACGTTGATCATAAAGACAGAATCACTTGCCATCAGCAGGGTACCTGTTGGATGATCACTTTTGTAATGCGGGGTAGTTAAAACCTGTTTCACATCGATTATTTTTGAATGGTTGTAGTTCACATTGGTCGTAAAGGCAGATTTACTTGCAGCCAACAGGATAATTGTTGGATGACCACTTATATGATATTGTTGGCTAACTTCATGTTTGACTGTATCAACATTTTAATCGGACATTCTGTAAATATATAGTTTATTCTTGACATTATTATGATACAAAGAAAACGTTTACAGGTACAGAGTATTCGTTTTGCATCACTAACAACAGTATGATGGTATTGAATTAGCCGATTTTCCTGGTACGTAGAAGATGTGCAAGCCTGATTATGGTCTACATTCGAAACGATGTCAAGGTCATTAATTTGTCGCCACAGAAATACTTATAGATAATTATTTCAAATTGATTTTATAGGCTGAATATGATATGCGCAGAACTACTTCTCGTCGGCAGAGCAACTGTTCCATGATGAGATGGTGAAGCTGATCATGATCTACAGTGCTGGCAAAATCAGACTCACCACCAGGAGGTTGATAAACACTCACATGTCTTACATCGGCAGACACACTTGTTGCAAGAAGAGTAAATGTTAAATGACCAATGTTGGTATATTCTTGGCTGGCGACAGGTTTGCCAGAAAAGACATGTCTATTCAGATTTGGTATTAAATAGTGTTCAGTTCTAATTGTATATGATATTAATGGCAAGAAAAATCAATTTAACCATTTTTAGAATGAAACAGACATGCTGTCTTAATAATAACACAAGTTTAAAGGAACATACTATTCATTTCATCAGCAGATTTCCCCCGACGACACAGATGTGGAAGCTGGTCATGATCTACGATTGTTGAGAAGGAAAACGGATTCATTTTGCATCGAATCTAACAGACGTAATACAGGTATGAAGTATAAATTTGCGTTACTAATAACAGTATGATGTTGCTATTTGAGACGATTGTCAACTGACGACTCTGGTGTGCAAGTTGATCATGATCTATACTGGTCACTTGCTGCCAGCGGGTTAGTTTTCTCCTTTTTGTAATTTGTTGATAATTATGATGACGCAAAATTAAATATCTGCCTATGAATACTCAAGATAGATCAACAATTTAAATAATATGCATACATTAATAGGTATTATAACACCTAGAGATAATTATCATTAAAATCCCTTGATCACTTTGGATATTAAAATTACTTCAAACACCTGCATTTCAAAGAAATATGACCTATCGGCGAACTTGGTCGCTTTTTGTACAAGAACCATTCTCAACTTTACTTTTTAAATCAAAAGCCGATGGCAAAGCCTTTTAACACTGTTCATATCCTCCAGGTGGCCACCGGCCAGTTCTCGCGCGGATCTTTCCCTGGAATCAAGGTTACACGCTTAGTGTGGATGCTGCTGTCTGCAACTGCGAGGCACACGGGTGAAAAGGCGAAAGCGTTGGGTTCCTCTTGTCGTCCGTGCAATGTGCGGGTCGGGGAGGACCTAGGCAGCTCCGCTACTAGCTCGTGTTGTCGGACTAACGTAGAGATGTCAGTCTGAGCACGCCGTGAACCCTTCGTCTGACGGGGGAGACGAGGCGAGCATATGATAACTCTGGGGGGGGGTTCCCCCCCCCAAAAAATAAAAAAAAAAAAAAAAAAAAACCCAACAAAAAAAAAAATATTTAAAAAAAAAAAAAAAAAAAAAAAAAAAAAAAAAAAATTTAAAAAAAAAAAAAAAAAAAAAAAAAAAAAAATATTTTAATAATAATTATATAAAAAATTTTTATAAAATAAAAAAAAAAAAAAAAAAAAAAAAAAAAAAAAAAATATTTTTTTTTTAAAAAAAAAAAAAAAAAAAAAAAAATATTGCTCGCTCTCAGTTACCGTTGAAAAATAAAAAAAATGACAGTCTTATTCATAAATATAAAACTAAAGGCTAGAATGAAAAAAATGGCAAAAATCTAGGTAGCAATTTGCAGAAATCGATTGAAAAGGTCGGTTTCACGGCACCGCTACACTTTGTTCATATTGAAATTTCAAAAGCATTGGCAACGCTTTTGAATTTGGTAGCGTATTTTATTTAATTTAGAGATATACGTGACATGAATTTATACTGGAGCCTTTTTATATGATCAATATTCTAAAATACGTTATTTACATATACAGTTTGAAGAACTTTATTTTTTTACCAAAATCTGAGAGCGAGCAGCTTTAAGCAGACAGAAGGCCAAATAAGCCAAGGATATAATGTACTTTTAAAGTAAGGTAAAATGACTACTTTTATCAATAATGTGCGGTCTGAAGGTTCGACTTTTTAAACATTTTCATCTGATTCTCTGTAAAAATTTGTCTTTCAAGTCATTTTTGTACACGGCTTATGAAATAAACTGCCCAGAATGATAGGATCGCACTGTAATTCAAATTAAAATGGTATTCGCTTGAAAATCTTACAACAGGACCATGGTACCGAGTCTGAATCAACTGACTGCTCCCAACAACACGGATGTTCATATTGATCATTATCTATACTGGTATTGACAGACGATGAATGACAACTACGTTAGTAAGTTGAGGTAAAGTTAATTCCATTATAACTTTTTCTGTGCCTGTATACAAATTGTATTTGGACTTTCATGAATTTCGAAGCAGTAATTTACAAGGATAATGAAATTAATAGTTCTGGAGAGTGAAAAGAGCGTACTTTAATATGTGTGCTTACAGATAAAAATATATTATATATGTATGTACATGTATATAATAAAACACCAGCTTAAATAGTAGTATTTTGAGTACCTTTCATCATCCACCGAGCATTTTTGACCTCATCATTTATTTTTAAAAGAGGTGTCAATGGTAAAACTTAAATGCCATGGTAGATTCGATGTTTATATATCGGGGAGATGATTGAGAGGTCAAGGTGTCGGTCAGTCATTCCATATGCTGTGGGTTCAAACCAATCCTTGTGTTCCGGCCACGTCGTCTTGTTACAAGACTGGCTTGACACGATAGTGAGTAGTTACATATTAAGCGTTGAGTTAGCATAAAATAATAAAAACATTTCGTACTGGTTTTCAATAATTTCCAGAAGCAAATGGACGTTATGAATTATCTTTTTTTTCGCACACCTTTTCTTCCATAACTTTATTAGCACTCTTTTCTTCATGTCATATTGTAGCTGTCTCGTCATGGTAGCCATGCGCGGATAATTCGCCTAGCGGATTACCTGCAAGACTTGTACTCTACTTCGTGGGACGTGTGAGAGACAAGAAGACTACCTGACGAAACTAAGCATTCTGACTTTGCAAACAGCAATCATCCTTATAATAGATTGTAAGTGACGTTTTAGTTTACAGTAAACTCCGTTTATAACGAACTCCTCGGGAATATTTAAATATGTTCCTTATATCCAGAGTTTGTGATATCCATATATTAACTCTTTCATATAAAATAAAGAAAAAAAACTAGGGCAGATAAAATGTGTTCCTTATATCAGGATTTTCGCTATATCCGGAGTCGTTATATACGGAGTTTATTATATACGGAGTTTATTTTATACGAATCTATTCTTCAAAATTTACTTTGATTACGAAGAAAACTTCGTAGCTTACTGAATCGCTCCAGAACACTCAATCCAGATTTTAGGTAGGTCAATATCATCAGTTTACAGCTGGATGGACTGATGCACAAATGAATGGCGTCATTCCGCTGAGCTAGCGAAGCCCACAAGAGGGAGGCGTCGTGGATTAAGGGTAGAGCGTTGCAGTCGCGGCTCCACAACAGGTATCAGCATTTGACCACAACCCCCACTTCCTATCCTTTCGACGCGAGTACTGGCTAGCACTCCAGGAATCAGTCATCGAATGTAGTTAATTTGAGTTGCAAGAACATGTAAACCAAACGGGCTTAAACTAAGAAGCCGACTCAGTACTTTTTAGACGATTGATATTTAAAAGCAATTCCTTTGACGTTCAGAAAAGCATAAATACTTCACTGAGCTTCTGTGACAGAAGTTGGTAGAGTTAGTAGTGTCCTTTGCTAGACGCAGTGTCCCTTCCTAGAGGTAGTGTCCTTTCCTTGCCTGATATCCAGCATTGTGTTAAAATTTATAGTATTACCCTCCGATAATTTTTTTATTCCGTTGCCACTTAGATAGAAGTAAAATAAGTGGAAAGAAAAATATGGATGAACAAAATTACTTTTCTCAGGTGTACATTATGCTGAAAGCAGCTTTAATTCAAGATGCATGTATAATTGCAATACTACAACGTGTTGCAGTTGGCTTTGCCCGCTCGCCATTTTAGCAATCAATACAATTACAATCTTACGTCACACAAAGGCGAATCTGAAACTATTAATAGAGCATGTAGATATCGGTTAACTCCTCCCCTCCGTTCTTTCATTGAAAAGGTCAAATAGGGGCGCATACGATCAGTCTTTATTTGATTCTGACGTTACGTTCCGAACGTGGAAAGAAAAATTTAAAGTTATAACAGAAGCAGTATCGGATAAAGTATATATTAAAGTGCCATTTGGTAAATGGCGGAGCCAGGTGTACACTAATTGATGAAACTTTCCCAAAACTTTATGAAATAAACTATGGAAGTTTTATTGCGTACCTCAACGAATAGCCCAACTAATTGCACGCAAGTGCTTTTTGCTACGTACGATGGCCGCCCTTCGCAAAGGCAGACTAGATGTAATATCAGTTTGTAAAATTGTTCTGTCTTGCAGTCGAAATATTGAGGCTACTCCACGAGGTAATACATGTGCATAAAAATAAAAATAAAACACATTAACAGCGCACTTTTAAAGTAAGCAAGATTAAAATGTTATCCCAATACTGCAAATAGATCTAAAATGTCTGGGCTAGGTAAAACAGGACTTTCGTACAATATTTATTCGTTTTAATTTTTTGCCCTTAACATTTCGGCTAGCCTGCGGACAACCGGGACTCGGGACAGAAAAGCCGCTTGTCTGACAGCAGAAAGTCCTGTGCCAGACATGTCGGACCCCCTCTGTACTATGGGTTGGACATATACAGCAGCGTTCCAATAGTCTAATTAATTTGGCGTTTCAGTGAGACCCCTTTCACAGATCTGTTATTTATAACTAGAAGGTGAACAACTTGAAAATATCAGCCTATAAAATCGGTTTGCCTTCGAAGTCGAAATAGTTAGACTAGCACTCTACCAAGTTCTCATATATATGTACAAATGTACATTAAATGTTGACTTTCCGAGAGCTTCTTTCGATTTTACCGATAGCCATTTAAAAAACAATAACGCTGAACATAAATTAGTACGCATGAGTATATCCAGGATATATAATATTACTGTGTATGTTTTACTTCAGTGACACTGATGACACAGCGGTCAGTGCAAAACAAAATGTTTCACTAAGACTGTCGTTTTCCCGCAGATTCTTTAAATATGTTTTCTTTATCATTCGTCGAATGTTTCTTCTTCAAAATGTGAAAAAATAAATTTACAAAGTTTTGAGTAATCGTGTTACTCTGAAGTCATGTGTCCAACATTTCGCTCATGTATGACTACGGGCGGTAAATTGGATTGGTCAGGATGCAGTATCCAACACTCATCTACAGATTTTTATATTGGTTGGAATAAAAAAGAATTGAAATACATGTAAATATATGAGATAATGTGAAACAAATTAGATAATCGTAATTAATCTACTGGTCTGTCATGTCTGCCGTTTCATTTTTATGGCCGAAGTAACTACGCCCCTGTTCATTGATTTGTATTTATTTTCTTAAACTCAACGCCCCGACCGCACGGCTTTTAAAGTAAAAACACTGTTTACAAGGGAAAATTGTCGAGTTCACTGTCGGCAGTAGAGAGGGAACTTGGGTATGATAATACAACGTCCGTACAAGTAAAGATTTTGGCAGATGCACTGATTATGTCAGCACGTACAGTACGGCATTAGATACTTAGTATGTCAGTAGACTTCCTTACCTTTTGTGGCGACGCTCTGCGAAATAAACGAGTTCCAGTACTGCCGGAGACAAAAATATTTTCACGCATCGATGTACTCAATTATTGATAATTTCGTCAATTTAATTACTTTCGTTGACATTTTGTTCCACTTTGGCAAACAAAATTGACAAGGCGAGTTGAGAAACAGACTGAAAAACGCATTTTATGAAAAATGCATCACAATATAGTTTTGTTCACCAGACGTCATTATGAATTGTGTAACTGCAATGGAATTCCGATGTGTAAAGTTCCGCGAACATAATTTACATGTAAACTAATTCATAAACTTACGGTCTACACTTATAATAAATGCAATGATACCGTAGCTCAATCGCTGTAATTGAAGGAGATCTCTTTTATAAGAGTATATATTAATCAACATTTTAAATAAAACAGAAGATCCATATAAGTTATCTCGAAGTCACTACAAAATACGCGAAGAAACCTATATTTAACATTATTAAATACCGTTTGTCACTTGCATTAAAATTACCATGCGGGTTTTTGGGCGGAGCAAATTGACGACGTGAGAAAGAAGCTGGACGCTCGCACCTAAATGTCCTTGAATGGGGAGGAGTTAACCTATAAACTAGCTCTAATAATAGTTTCAAAATTGCGCTATGAGTGACGTAAGATTATAACTGTATCGATTGCCAAGATAGCGAACGGGCAAACCCAACTGCAACGCGTTGTAGTATTTATTGAATAACACACACACAAAACGCCATTTTTAAACTAAAAATAAAAGTAATTTATCTACTGAAAATGCAAAATGCAAAATTAATCAAAACTTGTTATCATTTCGTCTGCCTGTACAGCTGTAAAGTCTTCAAACGCACAGTTACCTCACCTTGTTTCCTTGAAGCCATTTGCAAAATTCATTGGGAGGTCAGATTCAGAAAATACCTGTGTCTGTTTGGTCGTTGACCGTTCTTTTTGTCCGTCCGTCCATCCTTATGCAGACGTTAGAAATTCACGTTTTCCTTTGTTTACGCTTTATACTTACTACTACTAATGTATGTACTACCTTTTCTGTCAGAGATTCATTTTGGAAACGATAATGATAATTATCAAATTATTAACTATGAAAAGAGCAAAAAGGAAAATATGATAAAAATGAAAATGACATCGTTCGGCCGCCAATACTGCAAGGATAAATTAAAGTTTATTATTCATGTGGAATCCCCTGATGGGCGTGTAAAATTGTTTTTTTAAGAAATGTTGAGGCTACAGTTCCGTTGTTTTTACCCACTTTTGTAAAACTTATAATTATGACTAAAAATGTTTTGTCCTTGCAGTGCAGATGGATTGGTCTGAGAGTACAGAAGAAAATACCATGATATAAGTAGTTCCAAGCCTTTGCCTGCGAAAGAGATTATGGAGAAAAATATGTGTTGTCTCAGGTATGTATATTTCTTAATTTATACTAGTTTGTTATTCCCCGCCAAAGGTGGAGGGATATTGATTTGGTGGCGTCCGTCTGTCCGTCCGTCCGGAGTCATAACTCAAGAACCAATGGATAAAATTAAATGAAACTTAAGATGAGTGTTCAATAGCATAATGCCGCGGCGCACACACTGCATTTGTCAAGATTGGACAAGTATCTCCAGAGTTGTTGTCCTTTAATTGTTATTTTCTTTTATATTTAAAATAAAAACATTAAAATTATATTTCCTTGAAACCAGTTATCAAGATTAAATTGTAATTTGCTCAGATAGTTTAATAATTACTCTTTCTGATATCCACCTCCTACACTTCCTGATGTTTTTTTAGAAATGAGGCCACTCAAGGGGGTGCAACGCTTTTCTTACATATTAAATTTAGAAACATTTTTTTTGTTTTCTGAAATTAATAGTATTGATTTTATTAAACAACTGAGTTCTGCATCACCTTAAGATGCTGAAAATAGAATTATCCTTCAGAGATGAGGGCCCCAATGGGTTTGGTGAAATTTTAAAATGTTTTTTTTTTCTGTAAAGGTTTGTCAGATTTTGATATTGTTTGGCACAAATGATCAACTTTGTATTCTCTAACATCAGAAAATTTAGGAAAAATGATTTTACAGAAGGGGGGGTGGGGGTGGGGGGAGGGGTCACTGCTGAAAATCAAAACAACAAGAAATTTTATTGACCCTGTTTTTTATACAGACTAACATATTGCTAGTTACTTTCTGGAAAAATCATGATAGATCGATGACATAATCTTTTCGCAATATTAATCTTTATTGATACACTATCAAATAGAGGTGCTAAATGCAGAATTAGCTAGAATTTTGGCACTGTAAGCTTTTATGTATGTGGAGTATTCTTGTGTCGCCCTTTCGGAGAAAAGGCGATACCTAGGGATCGCTTTGTCCGTCCGTCCGCCCGTCCGTCACAAAAACTTAACGTTGGCTAAACCTCTGCCATTTATTAAGATTTATTCATCAAACTTTGCGATTGTATTGCTTATGATAAATGGGCCGTGATGCTGTCAAATTTTATAAGTCAAGGTCATATTTGACAGAGTTCTGTCCCTTTTTAGACTCGGATTTTGTCACGAAAACTTCACGTTGGCTATAACTTTGCCATTTCTTAAGATTTCTTCATCAAACTTTTAAACTGCATTGCTTATGACAAAAGGGTGAATTTTGTTGGTCAAGATCATATTTGACAGAGTTATGCCCCTTTTTGTACTTAGATTTTGGCTATAACTTTGCCATTCGTCATACTTTCAAATTGAATCGCTTATGACAAAAGGGTCGTATTGCTAGCACATTTTGTAGGTCCAGGTCATATTTGACTGAGTTTTGCACCATTTTTCTTCTTAGATTTTGTCAAGAAAATATTGGTTATTCTGACAAAGCGTAAGAGGGCGACACAAGTGTTCTACTGAACACCATTCTAGTTCAGAATAGGTATCAATTTTCCATCTTTTCTAATGTAATATGTCATACTTAAGGATGAAAAATAGGGAAGAAATGTTACTCTCCTTATTATTACCCTACCCGCTTCACTAAAATTCATTTTTGTTTCAATTTTTGATAAATGATTATTTTCATGATAATGGAATAACAATATTTTTAAGATATTTGCATACAACTTTATTAAAAACTTTGTTTTATAATGCAAAATAGAAAATGGGGGTCAGTGTGCATATAAGAAAAATTTCAATAAAAACTGACAAAAAATGTGGGTCTTTTTTAGATTTCGACAAAATTTGAAATATGACGGCATAGTTCTGTAACAAAGAACTGTAACAGAAATTTGTTATTACTGTATTTTTTATATCCTAACAATTCTTATTGTAATAAAGTTTGAATCAAGTAAATATCTTGAACAGGTTTGTGAAATGACTTTTTTGTACCCCTACCTCCATTTTTGCATATGGTAAAATTTGTCACTTTAGTCACAAATTGTGAGGTCAAAGTGTTTTTTCTCAAACACGTTCAATTTTTCGGGAATAAAATATCCCTATTGTGCCCAAGTTTACTACTGCATTAGTGTTTTTTCCAGTTAAAACATAATCTTTTTGATAAAAAATAAATGTAAATTTCCGACGATGCGAAAATCCAAAACCTCACTATTGACCCCCTTAAGGGAATGTAGTGCTTTTCTTTTATAATTATTCTATAATGAAACCTAAGAATTCTTGTTGTCTTAAACTATTAGTACTGATTTGATTTAACTTACAACGATTAAGTTTTTTATGACTGTTACTTGAAGAAAATAAATTCACCTAAGTGATGAGGCCCCATATTTTAAAAAATGTTTTGTTTTTTTGGTTTTTTTTTTTAACCAGACCTATACACTTTCCAGTTGTTTCTTTTGGTGGGGGATATAAATTTTACGAATTTGCTTGTTTATTACCGATTGCGATTAACCCGGGACTCCCTGATCTTAAGGTGAACGCGTTACCAGTTAGCCATTGCGGCTCGTCTTCTTTAATTTCTTAGTTTTGCCCAAACAGTGAATTTGGCACTAACTTGTTCCTTAATATCAGAGAAAAGAGGGTAGGTTAGTGGTAGGGCTAAGGTATGTAATGCCTTAATCAGCTGGAGCAGACAGCTCTGTATAATCATTATCTAGTATCATTAATAGTGTGGTTACTTACTGAAAATATTTCTGACTGAATAGCAAACAGTGCAGATTATGATCAGAACTATTTGCCGCCAAAAGTGTAAGAGTTAGTTAAAACACGTGAAGCATCCACGTTATCAGAAATATTTGGTCGTTTATGCTAGAATTTAATTCCAATGTATTTGAACTTGTTCAATGCCACTTGAATGTGAATTTTTCATTTTTAGCTCGACTTTTCTATGAAAAGGGGAGCTATCCTACTCGCCCCGGCGTCAGCGTTGGTGTCACACCTTAGTTAAGTTTTTCGTACCACCCCACTTTATTTCAAAAGTATTAGAGGTATGGCTTTGAAACTTACCATACTTGTTCACCATCATAACCTCCATCTACAGACAAGAGTACATAACTCTGTCAAGGTTTTTGACAGAATTGTGGCCCTTTTTTGTCTTAGAAAGTGTATTGAGCTTGGTTAAGTTTTTCGTACCACCTCACTTTATTTCAAAACCATTGGAGGTATTGCTTTGAAACTAACCATACTTGTTAACCATCATGACCTACATCAACAGACAAGAGTACATAACTCTGTCAAGGATTTTGACAGAATTATGCCCCTTTTTTACTTAGAAAATACATTGAATATGGGTAAAATCCACTTATTGCCTTAACCCTCTGAGATATTGCTTTGAAACTTTGAATGCTTGTTTATATCATTACCCCCATCTGTAGGCAAGAGAAGGTAACTCTGTGAGGGATTTGTTTTAAAAATTAAGGCCCTTTATCGACTTTGAATCTTGGTTAAGTTTTTCGTACCAGTCCACTTTTTGACTAAACTGTTCGCGATATTACTTTGAAAGTTGGAATACTTGTTTACCATCATGATCCCAAAATATGGACAGGAGAAGGTAATTCTGTCAAGGATTTTGTGTGAATTCTGGCCCTTTTTTACTTAAAAACTCGGTTAAAATTTTCATTCTTGTCCACTTGTTGACTTAACCATTTGAGATATTAC
This sequence comes from Saxidomus purpurata, assembly GCA_022818135.1. Lineage (NCBI taxonomy): Eukaryota > Metazoa > Mollusca > Bivalvia > Venerida > Veneridae > Saxidomus > Saxidomus purpurata. Next base: position 24,800,158 of record JAFMSR010000004.1, on the reverse strand, counting down.
TTTGGAAGTTGGAGTACTTATGTACCATGATGAGACCTATCTGTAAGCAAGAGAAGATAACTCTGTGAAAATGTTTCTTGATTTGTACTTAGAAATTCCTAGTTAAAGTCTTGTGTGCCCTTAACTGTCAAAGTTTTGTTTTATTGGCAAACACTAAATAAGTCGAGCGCGCTGTCCTACTGACAGCTCTTGTCCATAACTTAATCAGTCGATTCGTCTTTTTTTCAGGACTCCTGCCTGCCAGAATAGAGACTAAAGACTTACAGTGATGGTGTTCATCTAAATTCTCAGACGTTGACCGAGAGTCTCAAGAAACACAAAAGAAAACAGTTAACAGCAGTGGTGGACCGGATTATCACTTCACTAAGATATTTCACTTTGCATTCAAATGTTAAAAGAAAACATGTTCTAGGGCTAAGATTTAAATTTAAAGGCCTATGATCACTTTTATTAACTCGACTTTTCGAAGAAAAGGAGAGCTATCCTACCCGCTTCGGGGTCTGCGTCGGCATTGGTGTCACACCTTCGTTAAGTTTTTTGAACCACCTCACTTTATTTAAAAACTATTAGAGGTATAGCTCTGAAACTTGCCATACTTGATAACCATCAATGGACTAGAGTACATAACACTGTCAAGTTATGTTAGAAGTATGGCCCTTTTCGATTTAGAAAGTGCATTGAGCTTGGTTAAGTTTTTCGTACCACCCACTTTATTTCAAAACCGTTACAGATGTTGCTTTGAAACTTACCATACTTCTGTGCCATTATTACCTCCATCAACAGATTTTTTGTCAGAACTATGGCCCTTTTTTACTTATAAAATACATTGGATAGGGGTGAAATCCACTTATTGACTGAACCCTTGAAGATACTGCTTTGAAAGTTGGAATAATTGTTTGCATTATTACCTCTTTCTATAGGCAAGACAGGGTAACTCTGTTAAGGATTTTAAAAAAGCAAGGCCCTTTATTGACTCACAGTCTCAATTAATTTCCACGTACCATTTCACATTTTGACTGAGCTGTTTGAGATATTACTTTGAAAGTTGGAATACTTGTTTACTGTCATGATCCCCAAACATATGCAGGAGAAGTAACGCTGTCACGGTTTTTATAAGCTCGTCTGATTTTCTGGAAAAAAATGAGCTATTTTCGTTTTGCGTTTAGGTCACTTACATGGAAACTATCAAATCTATCACTTTAAAACTTTGACAACTTCTTCTTCTAATACCCTTCTTCACATTGTATGCTTAAGATGCTGAGTGTCACCTTGTTTTGGGGGGGGGGGGGGTAAAAACATGCCATTGGAATTTTGATGAATTTTGGTCGATTGTGAGAATTTGGCATAGGTTCTTCGTTTTTTGTTAGATTTATTTCAAATTTTCACAAACAATTAATGGATAATGTACTTCAACATAATCAAAAGGGGTTTTGAGTATTACATTTGGGACAGGGGGAATATTTTAGTATTTTTGTCTTTGTCAAGTAATTATTTACAAAAACCTTTTGTGGGATTGTGTTTCGCGGTCAAGGTGAAGTACACTGTTGCTTAAAAAATGGTAATAAATAAACATGAAAAGGATAAATTCAGAAGAGCGTTTCGCATGATGACTCTTACCGACGAACTTTACTACTGACGTTTACAAAATATTTCTCATTTCGGTTTCTTATTCTTAAGTACAATTTAAAAATATAATGCAATATTTTTCAATGATGTTTCAAAAATAAGAAACGCTTTCTGACAATACATTTTAGCGAAGAAATGACACTTATACAAAAGAAAGGCATATGTCAGTTTTGTTTGCAAGTAAATAGAACACAGTCATTATTCTATCTGTATTTAAAAAAAAACTTATTTGCGCAAATATTACTGTTGTTACTGTCCCTGTTGGTATTTATACGCATGGTGGTATTAAAAGCAGGCTAGAATGTATGTTCTATTTCTAATGCTCCGAGTGTAAATATCAACTTTATTGATATATTTAGGAAATAGATTTGACTTCACAGTGATAAACTTGATCTTATACCACGATTTAGAGTTCAGATGCGTAGTTATCTTCTCATGAAGGCCAAATACCTGAATGATTATTTATGAAACATCTGAACAACACCTCATGGTTTTCACGCACCTGAGGGCTGTTTTTTTTACTTACCGATGAAATACAATTTGTCTTATTATTTTGTTATTGCTGTTGCCGATGTTGCATATGGCACCGAAGTGTAGAAATGTTACTACGATTTGTTAACATCACGTGACTCAATTCACAACAATGCTCAGGCAAGCGTATTAACGCATAAACACTCACACATGTTGTGCGAAAATAATGCGGGAGAGAATTTCGAAAGCACAGAATAGTTTCAGATGTAAAAGCGTTATATACTTGTATAAGGTATATCACCCTGAAATCCCTCTGTATGCTTATAAGAGAAAATGTCAATAATTAGAAAATTAGAACGTATTTTCATGTTCCAAGATTTTAACGCTACTTATATCTATGTATCTAAAAGTTTTATATATTAGATCTGCAATTCTTTATCAGTCCTTCCTGTTTGATCCAAAATACGATGACATCTCCCGTTGTATTGTACTGCATCAATGTTGCTTACTCAGCAGGTTATAGGTCAAACAGTCTAAGATAGAGTATGAATTAATGTGTAATGTGTGTGTTAATAATAACCATAACAATCACGATAATAATAATAATTATAATAATTTTATACTGTAAACCATGACATTAATTTTCACTTAATGTGCAGATCAGTTTTTCCTTAATTCAGAAAAAAAAATTTTTGCGTTCGTTTTATACTGCGTTAATATGATGACGCAAAATTGAAAAATCATATATTTATATGAAATTGATAACACACGAACATAAATCAACGTGAAAATTCAATGGTTTGCAGTAATTTTTCATTCTGTATTTTAAACTGCGCTGGCTACACCCAGTTGAGTATGCGACAGTATTGATGAGGGATATCAAATTGTGGGATGCTGACATGACTTTGAAAAACAGGAACGATAGTAAAAGAATGTGAAAGATAAGTGGAAGACATATGTGAACATAAGTGATTTATTCAAACTGGTGTAAACGACCAACTTCAAATAAACTAAGGAGAAATGCTTTGCACAATTCAAATCTTCTCACGGAACATGAACTTAATTCTAACATTATTGACATTTTCTCTTATATACATGTACGCATAGAAGGATTTGAGCGTGGTATACTTCATAAAAAATATCATGCTAGTCGTCCGGAACATATTTGGGCTTTCGAAATTCCTTCCCACATATATTTCACCTAACATTTTTGAGTGTTTATGTGTTAATACATTTGGCCGGGCATTGCTATGAATGAAGTCACGTGATGTAAACAACTTGTAGTGACATTTCTATACTTCCGGTGCTGTATGCAATATCGGAACCAGTAATAACAAAATAGTAGGACAAATCAAATTTCAGATGGAAGTAAAAACGAACACCACTCAGCTGCGTGAAAACCGTGATGTGTCGTTCAGATGTTTCGTTATTAGTCACTCAGACCTTCGGCTTTCGTGATTAGATTACTACTCACCTGAACTTAAAATCGTTATGTGACCCGGTATACCACAAAAAGTAAAATCTTTGTCCTAATTAGAAAGTTTAAATCAAATTAGATATTTTATTTTTAATAATTAAATGCATATTCGAGATAAGAAAATTATGGAATATTAATGCATTTAGACGTTACCCGTGGCATAGGATAATTGACCTTCGTACAAAATACTTCAGTTTCTTATGTTCAGTAGAGACAAAATAACATCATCCTGAATACATATACCTAATGCGTCATTGTTAAACTATCAAAAAGACGACACATTCCATAATTAGACGTGAAAAAATCAATAATTTTATATTGGCAGTGTGTTTTTATGTAAAGCATTATACTTTTTAATGGCCTAGTTATATGTTCTTTCGATGTTAATCATGATTGGTGTAAAAATTATGTTCTCAAAATGAGGAAATAGCTTTCCAATCACTGTTGCCTTGACAATAGTATTCTAGAATTTTAAAACGAATGAGATGTTTCTATGAATGAAAATATAGTGGCTATCGGTTTTAAACATTGATACTACATTTAAAGAGGCTGACAAAAATGCATATTTTATTGCTTTTCAATCAGTTGCAATCGAATAATTTAGCAAATGTCCGAAGGCCCCTTTTCTCGTGACACCAGTCCTGTATGTATAAGAACTAGTGACATAATCATAACCATTTCTAACCTTTCTTTTGAAATGAAAGAACATGTTATAAATAAATCAATTCTATTGCAAAAAAGATGCGCTTTTTGAGAACACTTAACATGAAGAAAAGGCGACCTAACGACTAAAAGGCATGCGTCAACATTGTTGGAGTAAATACAAAACGGGTCTATCATTTTTATAATTATTTGAGTAAAGTCAAAGTGATCATGGGTCTTTAAAGGTATTTAAGAACATAGAATACACACAGTGCCATTGGGAGTAGTTATATTTTTAGTTACATAAATAAAGCTTTATATCGTTTGTTTTATGTAGGTAATGTTACATCTTTTAGTTCATAACTCATTAATGACTGCCAATCACCTACTACGAGTTGATAATCGATTTTTACAACCAATTGCGAGTATTTTTATTATTTGTAACATTGTGTCACTGTTCCTTTTATTGCCGTTGTAAATCAACGTTAAGCGACTGCTCTTTCAATTTTTGTAGATATATATTAAAAGTCTGTGATAATTCTTTCATAAAGAGTATACAATGATTGACTGATGATCAGGTAAAAAAAAATATCCAGATCTTTAGGTCTTTACCACACCGAAGAGTGCGGTAAATATCACATACATAAGGTCAATAGAGTAGAATATCAACGGAATCATCAGCTAACCTTTCTATACAGATTTATTAATGAATGGCAATGTTTTTACCTGTTCAGTATATGACTTTCTATATTTATTGTTTTGTATGATCTAGTACATCTACAATAATTAAGTCCCTTTATGCTTATGTTCATTAATTTTAGAAACTAGTCAGTATTAGTTCTGTATTTTTGTTGCAGAATGGTATACTATTTAGTATACAATGGTTATTTTTATTTTTACTGTCAATAAAATTGCTAAATATCAGTTCACCTTAGTAGGAAATTACAGAACTCCACAAAAGCTTGTTGTCTGTACTGGTAAAGAAGGAAAACGCCTTTAACAAATATTTGAATTAGACATTCGTGACCTATTACAGATAGTATCAAATTTTGATTTTTTTCTACATGTAATTTAAAACTCGGAGCAGACTTTTAATAGAAAGTATCACGTTTAATATTGGTGTGCTATTGATCATTAAGATTTTATTTTCGATATTTGCATATATTGATATAAGTACAATAAACTTTCATGCTGTGTTTTCTTTTCGATGAAACATAACGTCGGGGGACAAGGGGAGGTAACTGTGGGAGTCCTTAAAATTAAGTCTGTAAGAGTGACCTGCCCCTGACTTTTGCAAATGGCATCCGGGGAACAAGGGGATGTAACTGCGGGCGTCCTTAAAATTAAGTCGGTAAGAGTGACCTGCCCCTGAGTTTTGCAAATGGCGTTCTGGGAACAAGGGGAGGTAACTGCAGGAATCCTTAAAATTAAGTCGGTAAGAGTGACCTGCCCCTGAATTTTGCAAGTGGCGTCGTGGGAACAACGGGAGGTAACTGCGGGAGTCCTTAAAATTAAGTCGGTAAGAGTGACCTGCCCATGAATTTTGCAAATGGCGTCGGGGGACAAGGGGAGGTAACTGCGGGACTCCTTAAAATTAAGTCGGTAAGAGTGACCTGCCCCTGAATTTCGCAAATGGCGTCGTGGGAACAAGGGGAGGTAACTGCAGGAATCCTTCAAATTAAGTCGGTAAGAGTGTCCTGCCCCTGATTATTGCAAATGGCGTCGTGGGAATAAGGGGAGGTAACTGCGGGAGTCCTTAAAATTAAGTCGGTAAGAGTGACCTGCCCCTGAGTTTTGCAAATGGCGTCCGGGGGACAAGGGGAGGTAACTGCGGGAGTCCTTAAAATTAAGTAGGTAAGAGTGACCTGCCCCTGAATTTTGCAAATGGCGTCGGGGGACAAGGGGAGGTAACTGCGGGAATCCTCAAAATTAAGTATGTAAGAGTGACCTGCCCCTGAATTTTGCAAATGGCGTCGTGGGAACAAGGGGAGGTAACTGTGGACGTCCTTAAAATTAAGTAGGTAAGAGTGACCTGCCCCTGAATTTTGCAAATGGCGTATTTGGAACAAGGGGAGGTAACTGCGGGAGTCCTTAAAATTTAGTCGGTAAGAGTGACCTGCCCCTGAATTTTGCAAATGGCGTCGTGGGAACAAGGGGAGGTAACTGTGGGCGTCCTTAAAATTAAGTCGGTAAGAGTGACCTGCCCCTGAATTTTGCAAATGGCAACATGGGAAGAAGGGGATGTAACTGCGGGCGTCCTTGAAATTAAGTCGGTAAGAGTGACCTGCCCCTGAATTTAGCAAATGGCTTCCGGGGGACAAGGGGAGGTAACTGCGGGAGTCCTTAAAATTAAGTCGGTAAGAGTGACCTGCTCCTGAATTTTGCAAATGGCGTCGGGGGACAAGGGGAGGTAACTGCGGGAGTCCTTAAAATTAAGTCGGTAAGAGTGACCTGCCCCTGAATTTTGAAAATGGCATCGTAGGAAGAAGGGGAGATAACTGCGGGAGTCCTTTTAATAAAGTCGGTAAGAGTGACCTGCCCTGACTTGCAAATGGTGTCCGGGGAACAAGGGGAGGTAACTGCGGGCGTTCCTTAAATTAAGTCGGTAAGAGTGACCTGCCCTGAATTTAGCAAATGGCGTTGGGGGAAAAGGGAGGTAACTACGGGTGTCCAAAAAATTAAGTCGATAAGAGTGACCTGCCCCTGAATTTTGCAAATGGCGTCCGGGGGACAAGGGGAGGTAACTGCGGGCTTCCTTAAAATTAAGTAGGTAAGAGTGACCTGCCCCTGAATTTTGCAAATGGCGTCGGGGGACAAGGGGAGGTAACTGCGGGCTTCCTTTAAATTAAGTCGGTAAGAGTGACCTGCCCCTGAATTTTGCAAATGGCGTCGGGGGACAAGGGGAGGTAACTGCGGGAATCTTTAAAATTAAGTCGGTAAGAGTGACCTGCCCCTGAGTTTTGCAAAAGGCGTTCTGGGAACAAGGGGAGGTAACTGCAGGAATCCTTAAAATTAAGTCGGTAAGAGTGACCTGCCCCTGAGTTTTGCATATGGCGTTCTGGGAACAAGGGGAGGTAACTGCAGAAAATCCTTAAAATTAAGTCGGTAAGAGTGACCTGCCCCTGAATTTTGCAAATGACGTCGTAGGAACAAGGGGAGGTAACTGCGGGAATCCCAAAAATTAAGTCGGTAAGAGTGACCTGCCCCTGAATTTTGCAAATGGCGTCGGGGGACAGGGGAGGTAACTGCGGGCTTCCTTAAAATTAAGTAGGTAAGAGTGACCTGCCCCTGAATTTTCCAAATGGCGTCGAGGGGACAAGGGCAGGTAACTGCAGGAATCCTTAATAATTAAGTCGGTAAGAGTGACCTGCCCCTGAGTTTTGCAAATGGCGTTCTGGGAGCAGGGGAAACTGCGGAATACTTAAAATTAAGTCGGTAAGAGTGACCTGCCCCTGAATTTTGCAAATGGCGTCCGGGGGACAAGGGGAGGTAACCGCGGGCTTCCTTTAAATTAAGTATGTAAGAGTGACCTGCCCCTGAATTTTGCAAATGGCGTCGGGGGACAAGGGGAGGTAACTGCGGGAATCCTTAAAATTATGTCAGTAAGAGTGACCTGCCCCTGAGTTTTGCAAAAGGCGTTCTGGGAACAAGGGGAGGTAACTGCAGGAATCCTTAAAATGAAGTCGGTAAGAGTGACCTGCCCCTAAATTTGCAAGTGGCGTCGTGGGAACAAGGGGAGGTAACTGCGGGAGTCCTTAAAATTAAGTCGGTAAGAGTGACCTGCCCATGAATTTTGCAAATGGCGTCCGGGGGAGAAGGGGAGGTAACTGCGGGCTTCCTTGAAATAAAGTAGGTAAGAGTGACCTGCCCCTGAATTTTGCAAATGGCGTCGGGGGAACAAGGGGAGGTAACTGCGGGAAATTTTAAAATTAAATCGGTAAGAGTGACCTGCCCCTGAGTTTTGCAAATGGCGTTCTTGGAACAAGGGGAGGTAACTGCAGGAATCCTTAAAATTAAGTCGGTAAGAGTGACCTGCCCCTGAATTTTGCAAATGACGTCGTAGGAACAAGGGGAGGTAACTGCGGGAATCCTTAAAATTAAGTCGGTAAGAGTGACCTGCCCCTGAGTTTTGCAAATGGCGTTCTGGGAGCAAGGGGAGGTAACTGCAGGAATCCTTAAAATTAAGTCGGGAAGAGTGACCTGCCCCTGAATTTTGCAAATGGCGTTCGGGGGACAAGGGGTGGTAACTGCGGGCTTCCTTAAAATTAAGTAGGTAAGAGTGACCTGCCCCTGAATTTTGCAAATGGCGTCGGGGGAACAAGGGGAGGTAACTGCGGGTAATCTTAAAATTTAATCGGTAAGAGTGACCTGCCCCTGAGTTTTGCAAATGGCATTCTGGGAACAAGGGGAGGTAACTGCAGGAATCCTTAAAATTAAGTCGGTAAGAGTGACCTGCCCCTGAATTTTGCAAATGGCGTCGGGGGACAAGGGGAGGTAACTGCGGGAATCCTTAATATTAAGTCGGTAAGAGTGACCTGCCCCTGAGTTTTGCAAATGGCCTTCTGGGAGCAAGGGGAGGTAACTGCAGGAATCCTTAAAATTAAGTCGGTAAGAGTGACCTGCCCCTGAATTTTGCAAATGGCGTCCGGGGGACAAGGGGAGGTAACTGCGGGCTTCCTTAAAATTAAGTATGTAAGAGTGACCTGCCCCTGAATTTTGAAAATGGCGTCGGGAGACAAGGGGAGGTAACTGCGGGAATCCTTAAAATTAAGTCGGTAAGAGTGACCTGCCCCTGAGTTTTCCAAAAGGCGTTCTGGGAACAAGGGGAGGTAACTGCAGGAATCCTTAAAATTAAGTCGGTAAGAGTGACCTGCCCCTAAATTTGCAAGTGGCGTCGTGGGAACAAGGGGAGGCAACTGCGGGAGTCCTTAAAATTAATTTGGTAAGAGTGACCTGCCCATGAATTTTGCAAATGGCGTCCGGGGGACAAGGGGAGGTAACTGCGGGCTTCCTTAAAATTAAGTAGGTAAGAGTGACCTGCCCCTGAATTTTGCAAATGGCGTCGGGGCAACAAGGGGACGTAACTGCGGGAAATCTTAAAATTAAGTCGGTAAGAGTGACCTGCCCCTGAGTTTTGCAAATGGCGTTCTGGGAACAAGGGGAGGTAACTGCAGGAATCCTTAAAATTAAGTCGGTAAGAGTGACCTGCCCCTGAATTTTGCAAATGGCGTCTTTGGAACAAGGGGAGGTAACTGCGGGAGTCCTTAAAATTTAGTCGGTAAGAGTGACCTGCCCCTGAATTTTGCAAATGGCGTCGTGGGAACAAGGGGAGGTAACTGAGGGCGTCCTTAAAATTAAGTCGGTAAGAGTGACCTGCCCCTGAATTTTGCAAATGGCAACATGGGAAGAAGGGGATGTAACTGCGGGCGTCCTTGAAATTAAGTCGGTAAGAGTGACCTGCCCCTGAATTTAGCAAATAGCTTCCGGGGGACAAGGGGAGGTTACTGCGGGAGTCCTTAAAATTAAGTCGGTAAGAGTGACCTGCTCCTGAATTTTGCAAATGGCGTCGGGGGACAAGGGGAGGTAACTGCTGTAGTCCTTAAAATTAAGTCGGTAAGAGTGACCTGCCCCTGAATTTTGAAAATGGCATCGTAGGAAGAAGGGGAGGTAACTGCGGGAGTCCTTTTAATAAAGTCGGTAAGAGTGACCTGTCCCTGACTTGCAAATGGTATCCGGGGAACAAGGGGAGGTAACTGCGGGCGTTCCTTAAATTAAGTCGGTAAGAGTGACCTGCCCCTGAATTTAGCAAATGGCGTTGGGGGAAAAGTGGAGGTAACTACGGGTGCCCAAAAAATTAAGTCGATAAGAGTGACCTGCCCCTGAATTTTGCAAATGGCGTCCGGGGGACAAGGGGAGGTAACTGCGGGCTTCCTTAAAATTAGGTAGGTAAGAGTGACCTGCCCCTGAATTTTGCAAATGGCGTCGGGGGACAAGGGGAGGTAACTGCGGGCTTCCTTTAAATTAAGTATGTAAGAGTGACCTGCCCCTGAATTTTGCAAATGGCGTCGGGGGACAAGGGGAGGTAACTGCGGGAATCTTTAAAATTAAGTCGGTAAGAGTGACCTGCCCCTGAGTTTTGCAAAAGGCGTTCTGGGAACAAGGGGAGGTAACTGCAGAAAATCCTTAAAATTAAGTCGGTAAGAGTGACCTGCCCCTGAATTTTGCAAATGACGTCGTAGGAACAAGGGGAGGTAACTGCGGGAATCCTTAAAATTAAGTCGGTAAGAGTGACCTGCCCCTGAATTTTGCAAATGGCGTCCGGGGGACAAGGGGAGGTAACTGCGGGCTTCCTTAAAATTAAGTAGGTAAGAGTGACCTGCCCCGGAATTTTCCAAATGGCGTCGAGGGACAAGGGGAGGTAACTGCAGGAATCCTTAAAATTAAGTCGGTAAGAGTGACCTGCCCCTGAGTTTTGCAAATGGCGTTCTGGGAGCAAGGGGAGGAAACTGCAGGAATACTTAAAATTAAGTCGGTAAGAGTGACCTGCCCCTGAATTTTGCAAATGGCGTACGGGGGACAAGGGGAGGTAACCGCGGGCTTCCTTTAAATTAAGTATGTAAGAGTGACCTGCCCCTGAATTTTGCAAATGGCGTCGGGGGACAAGGGGAGGTAACTGCGGGAATCCTTAAAATTAAGTCGGTAAGAGTGACCTGCCCCTGAGTTTTGCAAAAGGCGTTCTGGGAACAAGGGGAGGTAACTGCAGGAATCCTTAAAATTAAGTCGGTAAGAGTGACCTGCCCCTAAATTTGCAAGTGGCATCGTAGGAAGAAGGGGAGGTAACTGCGGGAGTCCTTTTAATAAAGTCGGTAAGAGTGACCTGTCCCTGACTTGCAAATGGTGTCCGGGGAACAAGGGGAGGTAACTGCGGGCGTTCCTTAAATTAAGTCGGTAAGAGTGACCTGCCCCTGAATTTAGCAAATGGCGTTGGGGGAAAAGTGGAGGTAACTACGGGTGTCCAAAAAATTAAGTCGATAAGAGTGACCTGCCCCTGAATTTTGCAAATGGCGTCCGGGGGACAAGGGGAGGTAACTGCGGGCTTCCTTAAAATTAAGTAGGTAAGAGTGACCTGCCCCTGAATTTTGCAAATGGCGTCGGGGGACAAGGGGAGGTAACTGCGGGCTTCCTTTAAATTAAGTATGTAAGAGTGACCTGCCCCTGAATTTTGCAAATGGCGTCGGGGGACAAGGGGAGGTAACTGCGGGAATCTTTAAAATTAAGTCGGTAAGAGTGACCTGCCCCTGAGTTTTGCAAATGGCGTTCTGGGAACAAGGGGAGGTAACTGCAGAAAATCCTAAAAATTAAGTCGGTAAGAGTGACCTGCCCCTGAATTTTGCAAATGACGTCGTAGGAACAAGGGGAGGTAACTGCGGGAATCCTTAAAATTAAGTCGGTAAGAGTGACCTGCCCCTGAATTTTGCAAATGGCGTCCGAGGGACAAGGGGAGGTAACTGCGGGCTTCCTTAAAATTAAGTAGGTAAGAGTGACCTGCCCCTGAATTTTGCAAATGGCGTCCGGGGGACAAGGGGAGGTAACTGCGGGCTTCCTTAAAATTAAGTAGGTAAGAGTGACCTGCCCCTGAATTTTGCAAATGGCGTCGGGGGACAAGGGGAGGTAACTGCGGGCTTCCTTTAAATTAAGTATGTAAGAGTGACCTGCCCCTGAATTTTGCAAATGGCGTCGGGGGACAAGGGGAGGTAACTGCGGGAATCTTTAAAATTAAGTCGGTAAGAGTGACCTGCCCCTGAGTTTTGCAAATGGCGTCCGGGGGACAAGGGGAGGTAACTGCGGGCTTCCTTAAAATTAAGTAGGTAAGAGTGACCTGCCCCTGAATTTTGCAAATGACGTCGTAGGAACAAGGGGAGGTAACTGCGGGAATCCTTAAAATTAAGTCGGTAAGAGTGACCTGCCTCTGAATTTTGCAAATGGCGTCCGAGGGACAAGGGGAGGTAACTGCGGGCTTCCTTAAAATTAAGTAGGTAAGAGTGACCTGCCCCTGAATTTTGCAAATGGCGTCGGGGGACAAGGGGAGGTAACTGCAGGAATCCTTAAAATTAAGTCGGTAAGAGTGACCTGCCCCTGAGTTTTGCAAATGGCGTTCTGGGAGCAAGGGGAGGAAACTGCAGGAATACTTAAAATTAAGTCGGTAAGAGTGACCTGCCCCTGAATTTTGCAAATGGCGTCCGGGGGACAAGGGGAGGTAACCGCGGGCTTCCTTTAAATTAAGTATGTAAGAGTGACCTGCCCCTGAATTTTGCAAATGGCGTCGGGGGACAAGGGGAGGTAACTGCGGGAATCCTTAAAATTAAGTCGGTAAGAGTGACCTGCCCCTGAATTTTGCAAATGGCGTCCGGGGGACAAGGGAGGTAACTGCGGGCTTCCTTAAAATTAAGTAGGTAAGAGTGACCTGCCCCTGAATTTTGCAAATGGCGTCGGGGGACAAGGGGATGTAACTGCAGGAATCCTTAAAATTAAGTCGGTAAGAGTGACCTGCCCCTGAGTTTTGCAAATGGCGTTCTGGGAGCAAGGGGAGGAAACTGCAGGAATACTTAAAATTAAGTCGGTAAGAGTGACCTGCCCCTGAATTTTGCAAATGGCGTCCGGGGGACAAGGGGAGGTAACTGCGGGCTTCCTTTAAATTAAGTATGTAAGAGTGACCTGCCCCTGAATTTTGCAAATGGCGTCGGGGGACAAGGGGAGGTAACTGCGGGAATCCTTAAAATTAAGTCGGTAAGAGTGACCTGCCCCTGAGTTTTGCAAAAGGCGTTCTTGGAACAAGGGGAGGTAACTGCAGGAATCCTTAAAATTAAGTCGGTAAGAGTGACCTGCCCCTAAATTTGCAAGTGGCGTCGTGGGAACAAGGGGAGGTAACTGCGGGAGTCCTTAAAATTAAGTCGGTAAGAGTGACCTGCCCATGAATTTTGCAAATGGCGTCCGGGGGACAAGGGGAGGTAACTGCGGGCTTCCTTGAAATAAAGTAGGTAAGAGTGACCTGCCCCTGAATTTTTCAAATGGCGTCGGGGGAACAAGGGGAGGTAACTGCGGGAAATTTTAAAATTAAATCGGTAAGAGTGACCTGCCCCTGAATTTTGCAAATGGCGTCCGGGGGACAAGGGGAGGTAACTGCGGGCTTCCTTAAAATTAAGTAGGTAAGAGTGACCTGCCCCTGAATTTTGCAAATGGCGTCGGGGGACAAGGGGAGGTAACTGCTGGAATCCTTAAAATTAAGTCGGTAAGAGTGACCTGCCCCTGAATTTTGCAAATGACGTCGTAGGAACAAGGGGAGGTAACTGCGGGAATCCTTAAAATTAAGTCGGTAAGAGTGACCTGCCCCTGAGTTTTGCAAATGGCGTTCTGGGAGCAAGGGGAGGTAACTGCAGGAATCCTTAAAATTAAGTCGGTAAGAGTGACCTGCCCCTGAATTTTGCAAATGGCGTTCGGGGGACAAGGGGAGGTAACTGCGGGCTTCCTTAAAATTAAGTAGGTAAGAGTGACCTGCCCCTGAATTTTGCAAATCGCGTCGGGGGAACAAGGGGAGGTAACTGCGGGAAATCTTAAAATTTAATCGGTAAGACTGACCTGCCCCTGAGTTTTGCAAATGGCATTCTGGGAACAAGGGGAGGTAACTGCAGGAATCCTTAAAATTAAGTCGGTAAGAGTGACCTGCCCCTGAATTTTGCAAATGGAGTCGGGGGACAAGGGGAGGTAACTGCGGGAATCCTTAAAATTAAGTCGGTAAGAGTGACCTGCCCCTGAGTTTTGCAAATGGCGTTCTGGGAGCAAGGGGAGGTAACTGCAGGAATCCTTAAAATTAAGTCGGTAAGAGTGACCTGCCCCTGAATTTTGCAAATGTCGTCCGGGGGACAAGGGGAGGTAACTGCGGGCTTCCTTAAAATTAAGTATGTAAGAGTGACCTGCCCCTGAATTTTGAAAATGGCGTCGGGAGACAAGGGGAGGTAACTGCGGGAATCCTTAAAATTAAGTCGGTAAGAGTGACCTGCCCCTGAGTTTTCCAAAAGGCGTTCTGGGAACAAGGGGAGGTAACTGCAGGAATCCTTAAAATTAAGTCGGTAAGAGTGACCTGCCCCTGAATTTTGCAAATGGCGTCGTGGGAACAAGGGGAGGAAACTGCGGGAATCCTTCAAATTAAGACGGTAAGAGTGACCTGCCCCTGAGTATTGCAAATGGCGTCCGGGGGACAAGGGGAGGTAACTGCGGGAGTCCTCAAAATTAAGTAGGTAAGAGTGACCTGCCCCTGAATTTTGCAGATGGCGTCGGGGGACAAGGGGAGGTAACTGCGGGAATCCTCAAAATTAAGTCGGTAAGAGTGACCTACCCCTGAATTTTGTAAATGGCGTTCTGGGAGCAAGGGGAGGTAACTGTGGGCGTCCTTAAAATTAAGTCGGTAAGAGTGACCTGCCCCTGAATTTTGCAAATGGCTTCGGGGGACAAGGGGAGGTAACTCTGGGAGTCTTTAAATTAAGTAGGTAAGAGTGACATGCGCCTGATTTTTGCAAATGGCGTCCGGGGATCAAGGGGAGGAAACTGCGGGAGTCTTTAAAATTAAGTCAGAAAGAGTGACCTGCCCCTGAATTTTGCAAATGACGTCGTAGGAGCAAGGGGAGGTAACTGCGAGAATCCTTAAAATGAAGTCGGTAAGAGTGACCTGCCCCTGAATTTTGCAAATGGCGTTCTGGGAACAATGGGAGGTAACTGCGGGCGTCCTTAAAATTAAGTCGGTAAGAGTGACCTGCCCCTGAATTTTGCAAATGACGTCGTAGGAACAAGGGGAGGTAACAGCGGGAATCCTCAAAATGAAGTCGGTAAGAGTGACCTGCCCATGAATTTTGCAAATGGCGTCGGGGGACAAGGGGAGGTAACTGCGGGAATCTTTAAAATTAAGTCGGTAAGAGTGACCTGCACCTGTATTTTGAAAATGGCGTCGTGGGAACAAGGGGAGAAAACTGCTGGAGTCCTTAAACTAAGTCGGTAAGAGTGACCTGTCCCTGAATTTTGCAAATGGCGTCGGGGGACAAGGGGAGGTAACTGCGGGTGGCCTTAAAATTAAGTCGGTAAGAGTGACTTGCCCCTGTATTTTGAAAATGGCGTCGTGGGAACAAGGGAAGATAACTGCAGGCGACCAAATAATTAAGTCAGTAAGAGTAACCTGCCCCTGAATTTAGCAAATGGCGTCGGGGGACAATGGGAGGTTACTGCGGGCGTCTTTAAAATTAAGTCGGTAAGAGTGACCTGCCCCTGAATTTAGCAAATGGCGTCGGGGGACAAGGGGAGGTAACTGCGGGAATCCTTCAAATTAAG
Organism: Saxidomus purpurata; assembly: GCA_022818135.1. Lineage (NCBI taxonomy): Eukaryota > Metazoa > Mollusca > Bivalvia > Venerida > Veneridae > Saxidomus > Saxidomus purpurata. The sequence continues at coordinate 24,784,566 of JAFMSR010000004.1, read as the reverse complement.
TCGGTAAGAGTGACCTGCCCCTGAATTTAGCAAATGGCGTCGGGGAACAAGGGGAGGTAACTGCGGGCATCCTTAAAATTAAGTCGGTAAGAGTGACTTGCCCCTGTATTTTCAAAATGGCGTCGTGGGAACAAGGGGAGATAACTGCAGGCGACCATATAATTAAGTCGGTAAGAGTAACCTGCCCCTGAGTTTTGCAAATGGCGTTCTGGGAACAAGGGGAGGTAACTGCGGGAATCCTTAAAATTAAGTCGGTAAGAGTGACCTGCCCCTGAATTTAGCACATGGCGTCGGGGAACAAGGGGAGGTAACTGCGGGCATCCTTAAAATTAAGTCGGTAAGAGTGACCTGCCCCTGAATTTTGCAAATGGCGTCGGGGGACAAGGGGAGGTAACTGCGGCAGTGCTTAAAATTAAGTCGATAAGAGTGACCTGCCCCTCAGTCTTGCAAATGGCGTCGAGGGACCACGGGAGGTAACTGCAGGCATCCTTAAAATTAAGTCGGTAAGAGTGACCTGCCCCTGAATTTTGCAAATGGCGTCGGGAGACAAGGGGATGTTACTGCGGGAGTGCTTAAAATTAATTTGGTAAGAGTGACCTGCCCCTAAATTTGGAAAATGGCGTCGGGGAACAAGGGGATGTAACTGCGGGGTTCTTAAAATTAAGTCGGTAAGAGTGACCTGCCCCTGAATTTTGCAAATGGCGTCGGGGAACAAGGGGAGGTAACTGCGGGGTTCTTAAAATTAAGTCGGTAAGAGTGACCTGCCCCTGAATTTTGCAAATGGCGTCGAGGGACAAGGGAAGGTAACTGCGGGCTTCCTTAAAATTAAGTCGGTAAGAGTGACCTGCCCCTAAATTTGGAAAATGGCGTCGGGGAACAAGGGGAGGTAACTGCGGGAGCGCTAAAAATTAAATTGGTAAGAGTGACCTGCCCCTTAATTTGGAAAATGGCGTCGGGGAACAGGGGGAGTTAACTGCGGCAGTGCTTAAAATTAAGTCGGTATGAGTGACCTGCCCCTGAATTTTGCAAATGGCGTCGGGAGACAAGGGGAGGTTACTGCGGGAGTGCTTAAAATTAATTTGGTAAGAGTGACCTGACCCCTAAATTTGGAAAATGGCGTCGGGGAAGAAGGGGAGGTAACTGCGGGGTTCTTAAAATTAAGTCGATAAGAGTGACCTGCCCATAAATTTGGAAAATGGCGTCGGGGAACAAGGGGAGGTAACTGCGGGGTTCTTAAAATTAAGTCGGTAAGAGTGACCTGCCCCTGAATTTTGCAAATGGCGTCGGGGAACAAGGGGAGGTAACTGCGGGGTTCTTAAAATTAAGTCGGTAAGAGTGACCTGCCCCTGAATTTTGCAAATGGCGTCGAGGGACAAGGGAAGGTAACTGCGGGCTTCCTTAAAATTAAGTCGGTAAGAGTGACCTGCCCCTAAATTTGGAAAATGGCGTCGGGGAACAAGGGGAGGTAACTGCGGGAGCGCTAAAAATTAAATTGGTAAGAGTGACCTGCCCCTTAATTTGGAAAATGGCGTCGGGGAACAGGGGGAGTTAACTGCGGCAGTGCTTAAAATTAAGTCGGTATGAGTGACCTGCCCCTGAATTTTGCAAATGGCGTCGGGAGACAAGGGGAGGTTACTGCGGGAGTGCTTAAAATTAATTTGGTAAGAGTGACCTGACCCCTAAATTTGGAAAATGGCGTCGGGGAAGAAGGGGAGGTAACTGCGGGGTTCTTAAAATTAAGTCGATAAGAGTGACCTGCCCATAAATTTGGAAAATGGCGTCGGGGAACAAGGGGAGGTAACTGCGGGGTTCTTAAAATTAAGTCGGTAAGAGTGACCTGCCCCTGAATTTTGCAAATGGCGTCGAGGGACAAGGGAAGGTAACTGCGGGCTTCCTTAAAATTAAGTCGGTAAGAGTGACCTGCCCCTGAATTTTGCAAATGGCGTCGGGAGACAAGGGGAGGTTACTGCGGGAGTGCTTAAAATTAAATTGGTAAGAGTGACCTGCCCCTAAATTTGGAAAATGGCGTCGGGGAACAGGGGGAGGTAACTGCGGGTTTCTTAAAATTAAGTCGGTAAGAGTGACCTGTCCCTGAATTTTGCAAATGGCGTCGGGAGACAAGGGGAGGTTACTGCGGGAGTGCTTAAAATTAATTTGGTAAGAGTGACCTGCCCCCTAAATTTGGAAAATGGCGTCGGGGAACAATGGGAGGTAACTGCGGGGTTCTTAAAATTAAGTCGGCAAGAGTGACCTGCCCCTGAATTTTGCAAATGGCGTCGAGGGACCAGGGGAGGTAACTGCGGGACTCCTTAAAATTAAGTCGATAAGAGTGACGTGCTCCCGAATTTTTGAAAATTGCGTCGTGGGAACAAGGGGGTGGGGGGGGGGGTAACTGCGGGAGTCCTTAAAATTATCTCAATAAGAGGGACCTACCCCTGAGTTTTGCAACTGGCGTCGGGAAAACAAGGGGAGGTTATTGCGGGCGTCCTTAAAATTAAGTCGGTAAGAGTGACTTTTCCCTGACTTGCAAATTGCGTTTGGGAACAAGGGGATGTAACTGCGGGCGTCTTTAAAATTAAGTCGGTAAGAGTGACCTGCCCCTCAGTTTTGCAAATGGCGTCGAGGGACCAGGGTGGTAACTGCGGGCGTCTTTAAAATTAAGTCGGTAAGAGTGACCTGCCTCTGAATGTTGCAAATGACTTCGTCGGGACAAGGGGATTTGCGACGCCCGTAGATACCTCCCCTTGTCTCTCCGACGCCTTTTGGACGCCCGCAGTTATGTTCCATCGAAAAGAAAACACAGCATGAAAGTTTATTGTTACAGTACTTGTATCTATATAATCGAAAAGAAAATCTTAATGATCAATAGCACACCAATATAAAACGTGATACTTTATATTGAAAGTCTGTTCCGATTTTTAAATTACATGTACCAAAATAAAGCCTGAAAGTTTATTGTACGTGTATAAATATATGCAAAGTTACAAACACGAGGACCATACAGGCTCTATATCGCTCATCTGAGTACCAGTGATTTCTAAGGTTTTTCGTAAATAAGCTGATGAAAAACCAAATGACTCCCTGACGGGTTATAATTTGAACAATCTTGATAGTGATCCACTAGGCAATGCTACATGCTAAATATCTTAGTTCAACGCCTTGTGCTTTCAGAGAAGAAGACTTTTAAAGCGTTTCCTATTTGTTGTAATAGCAAGAGTGCATGGCATGGAATTCTTTTAACAAATTTGATTGAGCTTCATGCAAGGAACGTCCCTGCTAAGTTTCATCAACATTGGCCCACTGGTTTCAGAGCACTTGTCTTTAGAAGCAAACTGTTGACGGACGACGACGGACGGACGACGGACAATCTACAATTCTAAAAGCTCAACCTGGTGTAAAGTGCTAGGGAGCTAAATAAATCTTAATGATCTAAAGCACATCAATATTAAACGTGAAACTTTCTATTAAAAGTCTGCTCCGAGTTTTAAATTACATGTAGAAAAAAATCAACATTTGATACTATCTGTAATAGTTCACGAATGTCTAATTCAAATATTTGTTAAAGGCGTTTTCCTTCTTTACCAGTAAAGACAACAAGCTTTTGTGGAGTTCTGTAATTTCCTACTAAGGTGAACTGATATTTAGCAATTTTATTGACAGTAAAAATAAAAATACCATTGTATACTAAATAGTATACCATTCTGCAACAAAAATACAGAACTAATACTGACTAGTTTCTAAAATTAATGAACATAAGCATAAAGGGACTTAATTCTTGTAGATGTACTAGATCATACAAAACAATAAATATAGAAAGTCATATACTGAACAGGTAAAAACATTGCCATTCATTAATAAATCTGTATAGAAAGGTTAGCTGATGATTCCGTTGATATTCTACTCTATTGACCTTATGTATGTGATATTTACCTCACTCTTCGGTGTGGTAAAGACCTAAAGATCTGGATATTTACCTTATCATCAGTCAATCATGAAAGAATTATCACAGACTTTTAATATATCTACAAAAATTGAAAGAGCAGTCGCTTAACGTTGATTTACAACGGCAATAAAAGGAACAGTGACACAATGTTACAAAGAATAAAAATACTCGCAATTGGTTGTAAAAATCGATTATCAACTCGTAGTAGGTGATTGGCAGTCATTAATGAGTTATGAACTAAATGATGTAACATTACCTACATAAAACAAACGATATAAAGCTTTATTTATGTAACTAAAAATATAACTACTCCCAATGGCACTGTGTGTATTCTATGTTCTTAAATACCTTTAAAGACCCATGATCACTTTGACTTTACTCAAATAATTATAAAAATGATAGACCCGTTTTGTATTTACTCCAACAATGTTGACGCATGCCTTTTAGTCGTTAGGTCGCCTTTTTTTCATGTTAAGTGTTCTCAAAAAGCGCATCTTTTTTGCAATAGAATTGATTTATTTATAACATGTTCTTTCATTTCAAAAAGAAAGGTTAGAAATGGTTTTGATTATGTCACTAGCTCTTATACATACAGGACTGGTGTCACGAGAAAAGGGGCCTTCGGACATTTGCTAAATTATTCGATTGCAACTGATTGAAAAGCAATAAAATATGCATTTTTGTCAGCGTCTTTAAAATGTAGTATCAATGTTTAAAAGCGATAGCCACTATATTTTCATTCACAGAAACATCTCATTCGTTTTAAAATTCTAGAATACTATTGTCAAGGAAACAGTGATTGGAAAGCTATTTCCTCATTTTGGCAATACATAATGAAAGAAGTATATTGAGAACATAATTTTTACACCAATCATTACTAACATCGAAAGAACATATAATTAGGCCATTAAAAAGTATAATGTTTTACATAAAAACACACTGCCAATATAAAATTATTGATTTTTTCACGTCTAATTATGGTATGTGTCGTCTTTTTATAGTTTAACAATGACGCATTAGGTATATGTATTCAGGATGATGTTATTTTGTCTGTACTGAACATAAGAAACTGAAGTATTTTGTACGAAGGTCAATTATCCTATGCCACGGGTAACGTCTAAATGCATTAATATTCCATAATTTTCTTATCTCGAATATGCATTTAATTATTAAAAATAAAAAACTTTTTAATTTGATTTAAACTTTCTAATTAGGACAAAGATTTTACTTTTTGTGGTATACCGGGTCACATATAACGATTTTAAGTTCAGGTGAGAAGTAATCTAATCACGAAAGCCGAAGGTCTGAGTGATTAATAACGAAACATCTGAACGACACATCACGGTTTTCACGCAGCTGAGTGGTGTTCGTTTTTACTTCCATCTGAAATTTGATTTGTCCTACTATTTTGTTATTACTGGTTTCGATATTGCATACAGTACCGGAAGTATAGAAATGTCACTACAATTTGTTTACATCACGTGACTTCATTCATAGCAATGCCCGGCCAAATGTATTAACGCATAAACACTCAAATGTTATGTGAAATATATGTGGGAAGGAATTTCGAAAGCCCAAATATGTTCCGGACGACTAGCATGATATTTTTTATGAAGTATACCACGCTCAAATCCTTCTATGCGTATATAAGAGAAAATGTCAATAATGTTAGAATTAAGTTCATGTTCCGTGAGAGGATTTGAATTGTGCAAAGCATTTCTCCTTAGTTTATTTGAAGTTGGTCGTTAACACCAGTTTGAATAAATCACTTATGTTCACATATGTCTTCCATTTATCTTTCACATTCTTTAACTATCGTTCCTGTTTTTCTCATTCATGTCAGCATCCAACAATTTCTATATCCCTCATCAATACTGCCGCATACTCAACTGGGTGTAGCCAGCGCAGTTTAAAATACAGAATGAAAAATTACTGCAAACCATTGAATTTTCACGTTGATTTATGTTAGTGTGTTATCAATTTCATATCAATATATGATTTTTCAATTTTGCGTCATCATATTAACGCAGTATAAAACGAACGCAAAAATATTTTTTTCTGAATTAAGGAAAAACTGGTTAAGTGAAAATTAATGTCATGGTTTACAGTATAAAAAAATTATTATAATTATTATTATTATCGTGATTGTTATGGTTATTATTAACACATTACACATTAATTCATACTCTATCTTAGACTGTCTGACCTATAACCTGCTGAGTAAGCAACATTGATGCAGTACAATACAACGGGAGATGTCATCGTATTTTGGATCAAACAGGAAGGACTGATAAAGAAATGCAGATCTAATATATAAAACTTTTAGATACATGTACATAGATATAAGTAGCGTTAAATTCTTGGAACATGAAAATACGTTGTAACGCTATTGACATTTTCTCTTATAAGCATACAGAGGGATTTCAGGGTGATATACCTTATACAAGTATATAACGCTATTACATCTGGAACTATTCTGTGCTTTCGAAATTCTCTCCCGCATTATTTTCGCACAACATGTGTGGTGTTTATGCGTTAATACGCTTGCCTGGGCATTGTTATGAATTGAGTCACGTGATGTTAACAAATCGTAGTAACATTTCTACACTTCCGGTGCCATATGCAACATCAGCAACAGCAATAACAAAATAATAAGACAAATTGTATTTCATCGGTAAGTAAGAAACAACAGCCCTCAGGTGCTTGAAAACCATTAGGTGTCGTTCAGATGTTTCATAAATAATCACTCAGGCCTTTAACATTCATGAGAAGATAACTACGCATCTGATTTCTAAATCGTGGTATAAGATCAAGTATATCACTGTGAAGTCAAATCTATTTCCTAAATATATCAATAAAGTTGATATTTACACTCGGAGCATTAGAAATAGAACATACATTCTAACCCGCATTTAATATCACCATGCGTATAAATACCAACAGGGACAGTAACAACAGTAATATACACAATCATTAAAATGTTTGAAGGACCACGATTTCTCAAAATTTGCGCAAATAAGTTTTAAAAAATACAGATAGAATAATGACAGTAAAAATGTATTGTCAAAAAGCGTTTCTCATTTTGGAAACATCATTGAAAAATATTGCATTATATTTTTTAAAATGAACTTTTGAATAAGAAACCGTAATGAGAAATATTTTGTAAACTTCAGTAGTAAAGTTCGCCGGTAAGTGTCATCATAACACAAGAGCTGTCTGTAGGACAGCGCGCTCGACCTTTCTGAGTGTTTGCCAATAAAAGAAATCTTTGACAGTAAAAGGAAAAACAAGGACCTGTAACAACAAGACTTTAACTGCTAGTAGGAATTTCTAAGAAGAAATCAAGAAACATTTTCACGGAGTTCTCTTCTCTTGCTTACAGATAGGTGTCATGATAGTACATAAGTATTCTAACTTTCAAAGATATATCAAATGGTTAAGTCAACAAGTGGACAATAATGAAATTTTTAACCGAGTTTCTAGGTCGAAAAGGGCAATAATTCAAACAACAGCACCGCCCGCGGGTGCCAAACGCTCTTCTAATTTTATCCTTTTCATGTTTGTTTATTACCACCTTTTAAGCAACAGTGTACTTCACCTTGACCCCGAGACGACACAATCCCATAAAAGGTTTTTTAAATAATTACTAGACACTAATTTTGGTCACCATAATTAAATAACAACTAAAGGTATTGTATTTTCCCCAATTTTCTGAAAAACAATCCTTGACCTTAACCCCATGAGCCCCAAACAAAATCCCAATAAAAGTCTTTATTCATATGTTTTAAATATTTATTATTTAGTTACATTATGTCAGTCGTAAATAAAGACATTGAATATATTACCGTTTTTCTTCTTTTAGTTACAGTGACCATGACCTTGACAGTTTACATGAAAGTGACCTAAAGGCAAAACTTTAAAAAATCAGACTAGCTAAAAATGACAAAGTCCAAAAATACTAAAATAATCCCCATCTTCCCCAAATGTATGACTCAAAACCCCATTTGATTATGTTGAAGGACATTATCCATTAATTGTTTCTTAAAATTTGAAATCAATCTAACAAAAAATGAAAAAGCTATGCCAAATTCTCACAATCGACCAAAATATATCAAAATTCATCTTTTTACCCCTAAAAACAGGTAATACTCAGAATCTTCAGCATACAATGTGAAGAAGGGTATTATATGAAGAAGTTGTCAAAGTTTTAAAGTGATAGCTTCGATTGTTTCCATGTAAGTGACCTAAACGAAAAACGAAAATAGCTCGTCTTTTTTTTTAAAAATCAGACGAGCTTATAAAGACCGTGACAGCGTTACTTCTCCTGCCTATGTTTAGGGAGCATGATGGTAAACAATTATTCCAACTTTCAAAGTAATATCTCAAACAGTTCAGTTAAAAAGTGGACTGCTTCGTGACACTTAATAGAGATTCTGAGTCGATAAAGGGTCTTCATTTTTTAAAATCCTTAACAGAGTTACCCTCTCTTGCCTAAAGAAGGAGGTAATGCTGCAAATAATTATTCCAACTTTCAAAGAAATATCTTAAAAGGTTCAGTCAATAAGTGGTTTTTACCCCTATTCAATGTATTTTCTAAAAGGGCCATAGTTCTGACAAAAAATCTTGAGTTATGTACTCGTTTCTGTTGATGGAGGTAATAATGGTACATAAGTATGGTAAGTTTTAAAGCAACATCTGTAATGGTTTTGAAAAATAGTGGGAGGTACGAAAAACGTAACAAAGCTCAATGCACTTTCTAAGTCGAAAAAAGGGCCATACTTCTAAAAATAAACCTTGACAGAGTTATGTACACTAGTCCATTGATGGTTAAAAAGTATGATAAGTTTCAGAGCAAAACCTCTAATGGTTTTGAAATAAAGTAGATTGGTACGAAAAACCTAACCAAGGTGTGACACCAACGCCGACGCCGAGGCGAGAAGGATAGCTCTCCTTTTCTTCGAAAAGTCGAGTAAATAAAAGTGATCATTGGCCTTTAAGATCTGAAACATAATAACAATCGGAATACCACTCGGCCTTTTCCGTAGAAATAACTTATTTCTACGGAAAAAGCAAAGTGATGTTCCGATTGGTATAATAATACACAATACTCATAAATTTAAATCTTGGCTCTAGAACATGTTTTCTGTTAAAATTTGAATGCAAATTGAAATAATTTTCGTGAAGTGATAGTTTGGCCCCCACTGCTGTTAACTGTGTTCTTTTGTGTTTCTTGAGACTCTCAGTCAACATCTGAGACAATAGATGAACACCATCACTGTAGGTCTATAGTCTCTATTCTGACAGGCAGGAGTCCTGCAAAAAAAAAGACGAATCGACTGATTAATTTATCAAAAATGAAAAATTTACATTCAAATGACATTTAACAAGTTCAAATACATTGGAATTAATTTCTAGCATAAACGACCAAATAATTCTGATAACGTGGATGCTACAGGTGTTGTAATTAACTTTAACACTATTGGTGGCAAATAGCTCTGATCATAATCTGCACTGTTTGCTATTCAGTCGGAAATGTTTTCAGTGAGTAACCACACAAACTATTAATGATACTTTAAAAATATGAGACAAGTTCATTTTGAAAATTCAGCTGATAATGTTTATACAGAGCTGTCTGCTACAGCTGATTAAGGCATTATATACCTTAGCCCTACCACTTACCTACCCTCTTTTCTCTGATATCAAGGAACAAGTTAGCGCCAAATTCTCTGTTTGAGCAAACCTAAGAAATAAAGAAGTGGAGCCGCAATGGCTCACTGGTAACGCGTTCACCTAAAGATCGGAGAGTCCCGGGTTCAATCCAGACGTGTACCACGGTGGTTGTGTCCTTAGGCAAGATACATATATACTTCCACATTGCTTCTCTCTATCTCTTCGAGCTTAATTTCATTCGGAACGAGTCTTGAGAGAGATTAGTCTAAGCTGTAAGAACTTGTTTCGCAATCAGGAATAAACAAGCAAATCCGTTAAATTAATATCCTCCGCCAAATGAAGTAAATAGCTGAAAATGAAACAATTGGAAAGTGTATAGGTTTGTTTCGGATTTTTCGCACTTCCGGAAATTTACATTTATTATATTTCAAAAATATGATTTAACTGGAAAAAACACTTATGCAGTAGTAAACTTAGGCACAATAGGAATATTTATGTACACAAAATTGAACATGTTCAAGAAAAAATATTTTTATTACTAAATTGGCAAATTTTGCTATATGCCAAAATGGGGGTAGGGGTACAAAAAAGTCATTTCACAAAAACTGTTCAAGATATTTACTTAATTCAAACTTTATTACAATTAGAATTGATAGGATACAAAATTACAATAATAGCAAATCAAATCCTGTTATAGTTCTTTCTGTCATATTTCAAAGTTCGTCGAAATCTAAAAAAACACATTTTTTGTCACATGCAAATTGACCGGAATTTTCTATTTTTGCCGTATAAAACAAAGGTTTTAATAAAGTTGTATGCAAAATATCTGAAAACCTTGTTATTCCTTTATCATGAAAATAATAATTTATAAAAGATTAAAAAAATAAAATTTATTAAAGTGGGTGGGGTAATAATTAGGAGCGTAATATTTATTCAGATGATGATTAAAAATACCACTATCCCTAATTTTTCATCCTTAAGAATGACATATTACAGTTGTAAAGATGGAAATTTGATACCGTATTCTGAAAAATACTCCACATACATACAGGTTTTCAGTACCAAAAATTTAGTTAATTCTGCATTTAGCACCTCGATTTGACAGTGTATCAATAAAGATTAATATATCCAGAAAGTAACTAGCAATATGATAGTCGCTATAAAAAACAGGGTCAATAAAATTTCTTGTTATTTTAGTTTTTAGCAGTGACCCCCCTTAACGGCCTCATAAAAATCCAGTTTCCTAAATTTTCTGTTGTTAGAGAATACAGTTGATTATCTGTGCCAAACAATATCAAAATCTGACAAGCCTTTTCAGAAAAAAGAAGCATTTTTAAAATTTCAC
>JAFMSR010000004.1:24718608-24768608 GCA_022818135.1 Saxidomus purpurata | reverse complement strand
GATAAGGACACTACCTCTAGGAAGGGGCACTGCGTCCAGCAAAGGACACTAATAACTCTACCAAATTCTGTCACAGAAGCTCAATGAAGTATTTTACGTTTTCTGAACGTCAAAGGAATTGCTTTCAAATATATATCGTCTAAAAAGTACTGTGTCGGCCTTTAGTGTAAGCCCGTTTGGTCTACATGTTCTTGCAACTCGTATTTACTACATGACCGGTTCCTGGAGTTCTAGCCAGTACTCGCGCCGAAAGGTGGTCAAATGCCGATGATTGGAGTCGACCCACGACTCCAACGAGCTACCCCTAAACTACGACGCCTCCCTCTTATGGGCTTCGATAGCTCAGCGGAATGATACCATTCATTCGTGCATCAGTCCATCCAGCTGTAAACGGACGATATTGACCTACCTAAAATCTGGATTGAGTTTTCTTGATCTATTAGGTAAGCGACGAAGTTTTCTCCGTAATCAAAGTAAATATTGAAGAATAGATTCGTATAAACTAAAAACTTTACTTACTTTATATTAGGATTCTAGAATGCTTAGTATCGTCTGGTATTCTTCTTGTCACTCACACGTCCAACGAAGTAGAGTACAAGATTAGTCTTGCAGTTAATCCTCTTGGTGAAATATCCGCACATGTGTACCACGGCGCGCCAGCTACAATATGACATGAAGGATAGAGTGCTAATAACGTTATGGAAGAAAAGGTGTGTGAAAATGAATGATAATTTATAACGTCCATTTGCTTCTAGAAATTACTGAAAACCAGTACGAAATGTTTTATTATTTTATGCTAACTCAACGCTTAGTATGTAACTACTCACTATCGTGTCAAGCCAGTCTTGTAACAAGACGACGTGGCCGGAACACAAAGATGTTTGCAAACAAATAAAATAGTCCGTACAGCTGATCGCTAGGAACGCCCTCCCTTGCCAACGTTCAGTACCATTCCTTACCAACGTGCAGTACTGTATAATACTGAACGAACTCTCTAAGGCAAAGTGAACGGGGCAATATGAAAGTATATAATAATGGAATTAACTTAACCTTAACTTACTAACGTAACGTCATTCATCTTCCGTCAATACCAGTATAGACCATGATCAATTATGAACATCCGTGTCGTTTGGAGCAGTCAGCTGATGCAGAATCAGTACCATGGTCCTGTTGTAAGATTTTCAAGCGAATACCATTTTTATTTCAATTACAGAGCAATTTTTTCATTCTGTGCAGTTGTTTATTTCATAAGCCTTTTTATTTCAGTCATAAGTCTTGTACAAAAAAAAATATTTCTAATTGACTTGAAAGACAAATTTTACAGAGAATCAGATTAAATTGAATAAAAAGTCGAACCTGCTGACCGCACATAATTGATAAAAATAGTCATTTTACCTTACAGTAAACCCTTACCTTATTTGGCCTTCTGTCTGCTTAATAAAGAAACTACAAATCATGATGTATCTATGACACAAACTACTCATAACGGTACTGAGTATATCTGTTCTAGCGTACATTTAAAAGAAAACTAAATATTTTTAAAGTCCCATGATCACGTTAGATTTACTCATATAAGATAGGAAACTTACTGACAGAATAACGATAGAACAATGTTCTGATCTGTTCAATTTGCACTTAAATCGCTATATCTGTTTTACTTCCCCACGAAAAAAAGTAGTGTTGGAAAGCATTTCTTTTATTTCGCAATTTTACCATACCTGTCCCCGCCTTTTGTCTTCCATGGAAGCTGGGGAAGCCCTCCAACCAGACGGCCTTTCGCCGGCCAATATGCTCGCCTCGTCTCCCCTGACAGACAAGGGGACCACGGTGTGCTCAGACTGACATCTCTACGTTAGTCCGACAACACGAGCTAGTAGCGGAGCTGCCTAGGTCCTCCCCGACCCGCACATTGCACGGACGACAAGAGGAACCCAACGCTTTCGCCTTTTTACACGCGTGCCTCGCAGTTGCAGAGAGCAGTATCCACACTAAGCGTGTAACCTTGCTTCCAGGGAAAGATCCGCGCGCGTGCTGGCCGGTTAGGGCCACCTGGAGGGTCTGAACAGTGTTAAAAAGCACTGCGATCGGCGATTTAAAACATACCTTTAACTTTAAAAGCAAAGGTGGGAATGGTTCTTGTACAATTAACGACGAAGTTCGCCGACAGGAAATCTTTCTTTGAAATGCAGGTGTTAAAAGTAATTTTAATATCCAAAGTGATCAAGGGACTTTAATGATAATTATCTCTAGGTATTATAATACCTATAAATGCATGCAAATGATTTAAATTGTTGATCCATCTCGAGTATTCAACAGATATTTAAGTTTGCGTCATCATAATTATCAACAAACTACAAAAAGGAGAAAACTAACCTGCAGGCGACAAGTCAGTCTGCTTTCTCCACCAGAAATGATCATGATCAACTTGCACACCAGTGTCGTAAGCTGACAATCGTCTCAGTTAGCACATTCATACTGTTGTTAGTTACGCAAATGAATATTTCATACCTGTATTACCTCTGTTAGATTCGATGCAAAATGAATCCGTTTTCCTTCTCGACAATCGTAGATCATGACCAGCTTCCACATTTGTGTCGTCAGGGGAAATCTGCTGATTAAACGAACAGTATGTACCTGTACACTTGCAATATTATTAAAACAAAATGTCCTTTTCATTTTAAAAATGGTTAATTTGATTTTTCTTGCCATTAATATCATATACAATTAGAACTAAACGCTATTTTATACCATGTCTTTACTGGCAAACTTGTCGCCAGCCAAGAATATACCAACATTGGTCATTTAACATTTACTCTGTTGCAACAAGTGTGTCTGCCAATGTAAGACATGCGAGTGTTTATCAACCTCCTGGTGGTGAGTCTGATTTTGCCAGCACTGTAGATCATGATCAGCTTCACCATCTCATCATGGAACAGTTGCTCCGCCGACGAGAAGTAAGTCTGCGCATATCATAATCAGCCTATAAAACCAATTTGAAATAATTATCTATAAGTATTTCTGTGGCGACAAATTAATGACCTTGACATCGTTTCGAATGTAGACCATAATCAGGCTGCATATCTTCTACGTACCAGGAAAATCGGCTAATTCAATACCATCGTACTGTTGTTAGTGATGCAAAACGAATACTCTGTACCTGTAAACAGTTTCTTTGTATCATAATAATGTCAAGAATAAACCATATATTTACAGAATGGCCGATTAAAATATTGATACAGTCAAATAAGAAGTTACCCAACAATATCACAAAAGTGGTCATCCAACAATCACCCTGTTGGCTGCAAGTGATTCTGCCTTTACGACCAATTTGAACTACAACCATTCAAAAACAATCGATGTAAAACAGGTTTTAACTACCCCGTATAACAAAAGTGATCATCCAACAGGTACCCTGCTGATGGCAAGTGATTCTGTCTATACGACCAACGTTAACAACACTTGATGTAAAATAATTTTGCGGTACACCGCCGATGAAAAGAAAGTCTGTCTTTTCAACCTGTGTAGTTCAAAATCAGTATGTTCAAAGTATTTATATGCCGTCAAATGACCATGACTCCGTTTCCAGTGTAGACCATAATCAGGCTGCATTTGTATATTACAGAATATTACATGTAGATAAATCAAATATCACAAAAGTGGTCATCCAACAATTATTCTGTTGGCTGCAAGTTATTCTGCCTTTACGACCAATGTGAACCACAACCATCTGATACATTCATTATAAATTTAATATTTTTAATCACCCTGTCGGTGACTTTCGTGTATATCAAAATCAGCATACAGTCAATGCTATATAGTCCGTGTAAGTGAGTATGTGTTCATTAGCAGTGTAGACTATGATGAACTTCACATCCGTGTGATCAGAGGATAGTCAGTCGAATCAGCAACATAATTATGTACCTGTAAACATGTTTATTTTATTTCAATTATTTCACTGCAGTAAGACCTTTTCATTTTTACCAGTGTTTATTTCATTTTTAGTGTCATATTTATAATTAAAATTTCTGATTAAAATATACTTACACAGTTACAATCAGCCGAGAACCTAACAAAAATTGTCACCTAGCTTTAACTGTTTTGTGCGATCAGTGCGCATACAATCGATGTTGAATAAAATGTTTTAAGAACACTTAATATACAGTCAATGTGAAAAATCAAAATCAAAACTAACTCACCGGCAGAAATTGAGCCTGCCTTCACAACCAGTGTAGATTATGATCAGCTTGCACATCCGAGTCATCAGGGGACATTTTAATGAACCAGCATCATCGTTATGTTGTACTGGGCATCGCCATCACTCGTTTGTACAAACGAAATTCTGAACTGTAAACATATTCGTAAATCATTAACCAGCCAAAAAATATAACAAAAGTGTTCCTTGACCCTTTATACGACTGAAAAAATAAGTTTAAGGGTTAAGAAGCGCATACATACTTTCCCTTTGCTGTGACGCTTTGTGGATATAACCTTAGAGCAGTAACTTACCGATGATAAATTCTGTTTTCCGTGGAAGTTTATTTTTCGAAAATAGATCTCTGGTTACATATAGATTCAATTTCAGGCTCTTGATCTTTCTTCTTCTATTTATTCCGCAGAAGCGCAATGTTAGCGTACGTGTCAGGATCAGAGGGTCCCGGCTTCGATCCCTGCCAGTGCATGCAACCAGCCCAGAGCATGAAAAAAAATTGTCGCCTAGCGTTTAAACCCTTCTGGCGCTAAGTTATTCTTTATTTTGGACCAGTTTGCAACCTAATCAGTCCATACAATCGAAGTTGAATATAAATGTCGGCCAGTGTGGTTTATTAGTTTAGTTTAAACATAATTTATTGCCAATAATATACATAGCAAATGGTTTGGGCCACAAGTGCTTACCACATAGTGTGGTTTATTACAAATGTATCACCATGTATCACCATGTACAAGCAATGTGCAATAACTAAGTTCAAACTAACTCACCGGCGGAAATTGAGTCTGTCCTCAAAACCAATGCAGACAATGATCAGCTTGCACATCCGAATCGTCAGGAAGCTTGCACATCCGAATCGGCCGGAAGCTTGCACATCCGAATCGTCACGAAGCTTGCAATTTCATCGCATCCTTTTTATCGCATGCATCATACAGTCACAAGTACAATCAGCTGAAATATAACAGAAGTGTTCGTTGAGACTTTATGCAGCTGGTGACAAGGAATTATGCCTTTCGGAACTGTACAATAAACTCCGTATATAACGACTCCGGATATAAGGAACAAAATTTATATGCCACATATAACGCTAATATAACTATAGGTCCTACCTATCCACGGGAAAAACCAAATACATTAATTATCTGTAACTGGTATCATAATACAACGTTCCGTATAATGGTACGATGACGTCCATTGAACAACGCTTCAGTTCGTGGTCAGTAGACGCTTTTTGAATAACGCACCACAACGATTACCTCCCCTTTCGCGGGGGAACTGCGCTAATGCAGCGTTCCTGACAAAATTGGGGAAATACTTTTACATATAATGAATATCTTTTAAAAAGGTTTTAAAAATCATTAAGTTTTACAACTAGTCATGAGCTGGTTGTTGAAGATTGAAGAGTTGTTTTCGAAAATGTTTTAGTCATAACCACCGGAAGTCAAAATCCAAAATGGCTCCTGTAACGGAGAACCTAAATTCAACTTGGACGTATATATATGAAATTATTGTAAATTCATTTTACACTTAATTCATCAATAATTTTTAATTAACGTGTAACTTAAGGACGGGAAAAACCGTATTAAGCAATTTACTTTTAGTCTTCATAATATTCGGCAACATTTCTAGAGACTGCGACAGCCAAATTGAAGTCATTAAAGCTTTTTTAAATCTAAAAACGTACTTTTTAAAAACAAATGCACGTTTGTATGGCGAATAATAGTGAATTGTTTCATTGATCACTTTTATGTTGAATAATCGACCTCTAATAACTTTGGTTTAAGGTGAAATGCGCCTCAAATTAAATTCTCGAATTTTCTTCTCACATTTGCACCATGTATATTTCAGCATGTTTCCGATTGCACATGACATTTCTTTTTGTAATATCTTATAAACCTTTTCTTCAGTAGAACTCCAAACATAGCTACTGACGTCACTTTTTTTACCAACGCGCTTTCCTACACTGTCGGCAGGTTTTTAAGCTGTAGCGTTTTGCCTTTGCTACATATTTTCAACCTACTGATTTATCTTATATCTTTCAATAAGAGTTACAAACTGATATAAAATTTGACGTAAAACGTTTGACGTTGTAACCGCTATGCACGGAATTGTGACGTCAAAATGGAAATAAATGACTTCGAGTTTTGTTAAAATTTTAGCGTAAAATTAAATCTGTAAGAAATCGGCTCTATGAAAAAACGTTAAAGTTCAATGTGTTTTGTAAAAACTAGTTTGCTATTAGTTGACATTGTAAAAATTATGAGTCATCGACTTAAGTATTTCGTAATATTACCAATTCGTACCCCTACCCCATGTCCGACATAAGCAATTTTTACATGTGTCCTTTGAATAAATGAAAATTCCATGCAAAACTTGATACTTTGTCAGATAAAACATACTGTTTATAACAAAATAGTAATGATTTAAAGACATGAAATTAGCAGTATGTAAATAATGATTACGTATATACATACTGAAAAATAAAATATCTACTTCACTGAAAAATAAAATATCTACTTCATTTTATTTTAGTTATTTGCATCAATTGTCGCATAATCTTGCATGCCATAATAATTATGATATTGACGGAATCATCCTGGAATAAGATCAGTTGTTGCATAGACAGGAGGAATTAAAAAGGTCCCGGTCGAATTCCGCGGATGGGATTCGAACCGGCAACCTTCGAATGAGGTGTCCTCCGCTGTACATCTATTCATCCATGCACTATGACTGAAAGTGGTCATTGTTATCGCACGGAAAATCGAACAAAACTATGCATTTAGAAAACTATCTGGAATTAAGTAAACACTATGTAGGGCGGCGCCGATGTGTAGAAATTGCATCTGCAGTCTATAGTCATGTTTAATCATAGCGATTTTGATTGTCTGGGTGTTTGAAAAGGCAGGTAAGAAAGAAATGGTCCCTTCACTTTAATCTGGTCGTTTAAATTATCTTTTATATTTCATTATCATCACATGTTGCAAGTGTGAGATAACAAATCAGTTTTCAGTCACAAGTTTTATATGCAAATATTTCATATGTGTAGTGCTTCGGTTATAAATGTGAAAATGACTTACACAAAAAATAAAAAGACAACCACATTACAGAGGTATAAACAGAAGGGAAAGACTGTTATCTATTAAAAAATTAAGAAAGTATTAAGATAACACAATTTCAAAACAGAAATAGATATGGGTAGATATGTGGATTAGGATGAGACAGTTCACTTTAGTCCATATTGGTCTGTGTTGCAGAAGAACAGAGTGTGATCCCCAGCAAGGAAACATGCTGGGATGTGCCCTACGGCAATGCACCTAGCACAACACTAACACTCGTGCAGGCCCCATGATTATAAAACTTTTAGATAACTAGAGAAGCAATTTTGAAAGTCATTTCAAATTCTTATAGAAAGCAAGTTAGACACATTTTTACTAAGAATTTATTTAAATGTTTCAATATTACATTGATTCAAAGTTTGAGCACGAAACTGAGTTGAGTTAAAATGTATAATCACGGGGCCTGGAACCGTCTAAAAACATAGTTTCCCAGTTGATTTATATTTATCTTCGGTGTTCGTCTTACGAATATGCACGTAGCAAGTCTGGTGGCATCGTTAATTTTCTTACGCAGATAAAACAATTAGAAGGGATGGGTGCTGCGGTGAACGAGTGGTTACCGCTCTGGACTACTAATCCGGAAGTCCCCGGTCCGAATCCCAACCGGGCATTTAAAAGATGAACTGGTTAGAAACATCGGTGCTATACGCCGGAATTGTAAAAGGAACAAGGTGTCTATTCGTAAAAGAGCTAGGGTCTGGTACCCGGATTCCCTTGTATATGCATATGTCTCTCTTCAACCAGCGCCTGTCAGGAGTATTGGCAAGTTTACCCAATGAGAAGTGCCAGGGTCAGCCGGGAAATGCAAACAATCAAAGAACAAGAGCTGTCAGTAGGACAGCGCGCTCGACTTTTTTAGTGCTTGCCATTAAAACAAGAACACCGCCTACGGGTGCCCGACGCTCGTCTGATTTTATCCTTTTCGATTTATTTATTACCATTTTTTTTAAGTAACAGTATCCTTGACCTTGACCCCGAAACACAATCCAACAAAAGGTTTTCATAATAATTACTACACACAAGTTTGGTCACAATTATTCAACTGCAACTAAAGATATTGTGTTTTTCCCATTTTTCTATTTTTAGAAAAAATCCTGAGCTTTGACTCCATGAGCCCCAAACACAATCCCAATAAAAGTCTTCATTTATATATATTACACACTTAATAATTTAGTTACATTATGTCAATTGTAACTAAAGATATTGAACATTATTATTGTTTTTTTTGTTTTTAGTTATAGTTACCTTGACAGTGACCCCAGGAGCCCCAAAAAACACAACCCCATTAAAGATCTTCTAAATACTTACTACAAACGAAAGTTGGTTACATTATGTCGACTGTAACTAAAGATATTGAATATTAATGTTTTCCTATTTTAAGTAACAGTGACCTTGACCCCAGCAGCCCCAAAACACAATCCAATTTAAAAAATATTCATAAATACTTCCTATACACTAAGTTTAGTTGCATTATGTTCACTATTAAAAAATATTGTGTGTGTGAAACTTTCTAAGTTAAGAAGGGGCAATAACCCAGTCAAAATACATGACAGGGTTATGTAACTTGTAAAACTCTTCCTTCATTCTATTGTACATTTGATACTGAACAGTTATTCCAACTTTCAAACTGATAGCTTTGATAGTTTGCATGTAACTGACATAAATGCAAAACTTAAACAATCAAATTAGCTAAAAATTACAAAGTCCAAAAATATTAAAATACCCCCCCCTCCCCCCCCCCACAATGTAAAACTCAAAACCCCGTTTGATATGTTGAAGTACATTATCCATTTATTGTTTGTGAAAATATTTTAATCAATCTAACAAAAAACGAAGAAGCTATGTCCAATTCTTAAAATCAACCAAAATCGATCAACATTCATGTTTTTTACCCCAAAAAACAGGTCAGACTCAGCATCTTTAGCATACTATGTGAAGAAGGGTATTAGATGAACAAACTTTCCAAGTTTCAAAGTGATAGCTTTGATAGTTTCCATGTAAGTGACCTAAACGCAAAACTTAACCAACGCCGACGACAACGACAACGACAACGACGAAGACGACGACGACGACAATCGGGTGACGACAATAGCTCGTCATTTTTTTCAAAAATCAGACGAGCTAAAAACTTTGACAGTTAAGGGCACACAAGACTTTAACTAGAAATTTCTAAGTACAAATCAAGAATTTTTTTCACAGAGTTATCTTCTTTTGCCTTCAGATAGGTCTCATGATGGTACATAAGTACTCCAACTTTCAAAGTAATATCTCAAATGGTTAAGTTAACAAGTGGACAAGAATGAAAATTTTAACTGAGTTTCTAAGTCAAAAAGGGCCATAATTCAAATAAAATCCTTGACAGAATTACCTTCTCCTGCCCATGTTTGGGAATCATGATGGTAAACAAGTATTCCAACTTTCAAATTAATATCTCAAACAGTTCAGTCAAAAAGTGGACTGGTACGAAAAACTTAACCAAGATTCTAAGTCGATAAAAGGCCTTAATTTTTAAAACAAATCCCTGACAAAGTTACCTTCTCTTGCGTACAGATGGGGGTAATGATGTGAACAAGCATTAGAAGTTTCAAAGTAACATCTTAAAGGGTTAAGGCAATAAATGGATTTTACCCATATTCAATGTATTTTCTAAGTAAAAAAGGGGCATAATTCTGTCAAAATTCTTGACAGAGTTATGTTCTCTTGTATGTTGATGTAGGTCATGATGGTTAACAAGATTGGTTAGTTTCAAAGCAATACCTCTAATGGTTTTGAAATAAAGTGAGGTGGTACAAAATACTTAACCAAGCTCAATACACTTTCTAAGTCCAAAAAGGGCCATTATTCTGTCAAAAACCTTGACAGAGTTATGTACTCTTGTCTGTAGATGGAGGTTATGATGGTAAACAAGTATGGTAAGTTTCAAAGCCATACCTCTAATACTTTTGAAATATAGTGGGGCGGTACGAAAAACTTAACCAAGGTGTGACACCAACGCCGACGCCGACGTCGGGGCGAGTAGGATAGCTCCCCTTTTCTTTGAAAAGTCGAGCTAAAAAAGTAGCTAAAGTAATTAAACTATTGTAGTTAAAAAATCTGACTATAGCTTTTGCAATAATTAAAACTTTTAATATTCAAAGCATATAATTATTATTTCAATATTATGATAAATAAATGCTATAAACATACGTCACATCTGCAGTTTATTAAACCCCACTTTTTCAGCGCTTTAGAAAGAATTTCTTGGTTTTTAGTTAGTATGAATGCACGTTCAGTTGCACTACATGTCGAAATGTCGATAATTATGTTTCATAAATTCGAAGCCGCATGCTGCTTGAATTGAATTCTTCACGCAACCTTTATCGTCGGTTATAAGGAAATTATAAATTTTAAAATTGAATTGCACCAACAATATTCGTCATTCTCGCACTTACGGAAAGTTATTTATTCCGAGTAATTGCTGGAAGATGTATTCCTGCAAAAAGGTCAAGATCAGGTTCAATTGTCCGCATAATACGTGTACCACTAATGAAAAATCGCTGGTTCTTCCACTCATTAGTGATTCGGTTGATCATGGTTTGTGTATGGAGAACGATAAATAAAAATAACTTTGAGACCTCGCTTGCTGAGCCATTTTACACAAATATTCGCTAACACTTACATTTTTCAAAGTAGAACAACAATATCTCTAGACATGTTTTTTGTTTTTTCTTTTTATTTGATGTTGGAGTCAAAAATCGTATTTTTATAATTTTTCCCATAGAGCGTAATGCAAACGTCATAACGTCACTGTTTCAATATGGCGGCGCCCGCGTCAGGGGCTTACTCAAAATTAACAATGCGCTAATAACACTAGCAGACAGAGTGCTCAACATGCGTTCACAATTTTTTCATTTTGAATTTTAACTTAAATTTTAAGTACTGAATACATTGCGCGTTTTATTAGATTTTAATTATTATAAAACTTGAAGAAATTTATTTTGTTTTAAGGAAGTTACGACCATTAAAAACACCACCAACAGTACAAAACGGACTACCGGCTTCTGCATATCCGAGTTATGCCTTATCAGTAAAAATAATTGTGTAATACTGCGTTTTGTTTGCAAACAAGATCTCTCATATAAGGATATGAAATGAATCATCTAAAGACATAGTGACCCATGCGTTTTTAATGTGGCATGTTAGCAGTTTTTCTATGTGGTGTTTTATCTCTTTTTATTAGTCAACACATACGTTAATCGGATCCCGCTCGAGCAGCAATGATTCCCGCTTTTGCAATTAAGATATAACTTTCCGTTCTGTGCGGCGGCATATCACCGAAGTGTTCCGATGACAATCATTTATGACACGACCACGTGCTTTACTGGCGCGAACACTTTCAGGTCTGTCCCACATCGAAAATAAAGTGCATTTCTTGATATGTGTCTTTGTCTTTAATAGATCTAATCAGGAACGTAGAATAGTATTATACGTTCCTGATCTAATACATACACAAAAGGAAACTTCTTTGTGCACACGGGCGACCGGAGACGGACAAAATAAGATTCTTAGCTATAGACTACCCAACTTTTTAAAGTAAGTCCCTAAGCCCGCAATAAAACGTAAAAATGCAGTAATGAAATCATGAGAATTCTGATTAAAAAATGTCCAGATAACGTCTTCTTAACGAATTCATATTTTGTATATGTAATAGTTAGAGGCTAAATAGAGAACTTTATACAATATAGAAACCCAAAGCAGGGAGCGCTATAATTTTCATGCATTACTGGTAGTAGTTCTTGTTCACGTTCGCGTACACGAAATAAAAACTACCTTTAAGAAAGATAGTTGGCGCAATTTTTTTTAGTATATGAAAGTGATTGTTAGATAGATTTTTATAGTAAAAAATAATTTTATTCAGTCGGAAGGCACCAAATGTCACAAGGTGAGAAAAAAACAGAACCTTAACCATGATTCGAACCCATGTACCTTCCCTTGCAAAGTTGTTTAACCTAATGATCCCCGACTAAGCTAATGCTTTGGTCCCATATACGTACGAAGATCGTACGTTGACCGTGCTTTACCTCTGCGATAGACGTGCGAGCACCGGCAAGCTCTTACGGGCCTCGCTGTGTTCAAAATCCGTGCGATGCCCGTACAAGATATATATACCGGGGCCATTGCGGTGCCCGTACGGGGCCATTGCGAGCTTGTATGTAAGGTTCCATGGGTTCGAATTCTGCCCAGATAATTTTATTTTTTTAAAGTTATTTATAAGATGGCTATTTTGGTTTAATTTGTGACACTGTCTTATGCACCATTTTCGCTTTTTTATATTCTATGATTTTTGTGTTTTTTTATTGTGGGTTAACTTTGCTTGTTTTCTGTGTTTTTTTATTGTATGTGTTAATACTTTCTATTGATATTCATTGCATTTCAGGAATTACATAAAATCACATCGTCCGTTGAATGAATGTTTTGCCGTCTGTCCATGGACTATCTTTGAACAACTTCGAAATATTAGCCAAGGCAAACTTATCTTTAGAGCGTAGCTGTTTTGAAGATTTGCTCGTCGACATTTTCAGTTCTTTATATGCAGGACGACGGAGAAAACATAGTCATACTCTTGAAAACTCGTGCTGAACGAGGACAATAGTGAATACATTTAACGCAACGAAACGATTAAAAAAAAGTAAAACAAAAAATGAAGCAAGACTCGAACCTGCATACGCTGGATTGATAGTCAAGTGCCTGATCCACTACGACGTCGCGCATGCTAACCCGGCACAACGTAAAATACACTAACTGTCGGAAAGTATCAGCTTACATAGTGCTATTTTAAAAACATAAATGCATAAAGTTATATATGAATTTGTTCATAATAAACGCCTGATTCCTGTGGTATACTTTTAAGGTTCAAATTATATACAAGATGTGACATAGGATGCAAAAACTAACGAAATACTATAAAATAACGTTGCGTAAGATGTAACATGAAAATCTATTTTTCCTTATATATGTAAATGATATTCAGAAACCACATTTACTTTTGACCGGGAAAAGACCATATGACGTCCAGGAAATGACACGAAATGACGTCCAGACCGGAATTTTTTTTTTTCGAAAAGGCTGTTCAGTAATGCTTATTTAAGTATTCATCGAAATTGGGTAAGATCTTTAAAATAACGTTCCGAAAACATAAAATTAACACGGAGATTGTATATACCTTAATCTATTTAAATTTAATTTCAAACGGTATGAAATTTAAAATTTGTAATAGTACTTTTGTCTTCTAAGCGTAAACTTAGAGTTGTAGATGAATGCCTGTAAACTTGTTATTTTATCACTGAAATTGCGTGTGGAGAAAAAATGTCCCGTTTTGTAAAAATGTGCGCCTGAAATCGTAATGCTAATTTTCATAGTCTTTAAAATGTATGAAATAGGTAAGATATTGACTAATGAATAAATGGCATAATAGTATTGTTTTGAAATTTAAGCATTGTAAATTTGAAACAAATCGCATTACAACTGGTATTCAAATTCGAGGATTATCGTTGTGGAGAAAAATGTCCCGCCTGCTCATTTTGACGCTTATAACGTCAACCGTAATATTCGATTTTATACGTTGATTTTTGGTATCAGAAACTCTTTTGATAAAAGCCAGGGTACAAGAAAAACACAGAGAACAGTGGTCAGCTAGTAAAAAGGGGCTCTATAAGACCCGGTGAAAAAATTACAAGCATCAGTCCCCGCACTTTTTAAAAAAGATAAAGAGTACACAACTACTGATTTTACAGTTTCAATTTGACGTTGAAAATCGCGGTTTTGACGTTACGTCTTTGTGTCGGGTTAGCATGCGCGACGTCAACGTCATTGCGGAATTCGATATCTGCTAAAGTACGAAATTGATCTTTTACATCGCTTGTTATTTCCATCCGAAGATTACCGACCGCGTACGAAATATTCATGAGTACCAGTTCAATATTGTCGCACAATAGATCATTTTATAAAAATAAAAATATATTGGTGTGAACCAAACGTATGCATTGTCGTATGAAGGGCGATGTGGAACGATCTATAAAACCGTCCGATTGCCGGGGATACATGTATCTGTCGACAGGTGAATTATGTTAAACGTTTCTGTCTGAAACATTAAAATAATTTTAATGAAAACAGGCGCAAAATATAATACAGGAAAATATAACTATACGTCATATGTATGTTTGAGTTTATACGTTTGAAATTAATGAAAAAATAATGTGTGGGTCCCGACCACTACCCAAATCGCGAGCCTGCCGGGAGCGATCCCTGCCACCAATTCACCATTTTATGATTTACTCTGACGTCAAGTTCTGCTCGCTAAGGGATACTGCTGTTACCTTAAAAAATCTTGCATCAGGTTTTCAATTGCAGAATTTGGCCAAATTAAGGTTATTCTCCACTATAAACTAAAGGCGCATTGAAACAGTGTGTTGGTCGTGCAAATGTTTACGATGATACGATTTGAAAGCTTCGAAATTCTTTATCAGTAAATTGATTTGTTCCTTATGTTACATTGTTCTTCATCTTTTGATAGCCCTGTCGTATGATGTAGGTTATTTTTTGTAAGGAGTATACACAATGTATATAGAAAAAATAAATAATGCTTCAAAGCGTACGGATATACTAGAACCACCGTGCGTCTGTGCGGCCGTCCGTCCATCCTCATTTCAAATATATTATCGTACAGTCAATAGTGACAGGACTTGAAATAACATGGCATTAAGTTGGCAATATGTGCAACGCATCGAGACGACGTTAATCGGACAAATATGGGGTCCTACTGACATTCACACTTTTAAAAGCGAAAGATCTTGCATATTTACATGAAATGCTGTGTAAAACACTCACAAATAACTACATCTTTATATGTAACTATAACCCTGTAAAGGATGTTTAAGGGGTATACTGGAGTCAGATTGTCCGTCCGTCTGTCTGTCTTTCCATGTGTCTGTGCATATTTTGTCCGCGCTATTTCTCAGCAACTACTAGTCCAGATATAGTGAACATAGAGATTTTTGTAAGGCTATGTCTCAGCAGCAACCACTGGATGGAAATGGAACCTGTTCAGTGTAAAGTACACGATATTCTAATATGGAAACATATATATACTAAACGAAACTTCTAACGCACCACCTGCCCTTTTCTTTCCTTATTTTCGTCACATAGAACAGACACATAGATTCTAGATTTATACAGCAGATATCTAACATTATAGCTATTTCGACAAAATAATGTGAATGCTGAGCGCACCCCTTAATTGCCTCCTTGCTCAATACGCTAATGATTAGTGACGTAAACTGTTACGTCATCAGATAAATATGTCACGAGCACATAGAGGTTAAATACACACTGCCACACGAGTGACATTATGTTGAGAAATTAGGAAAAGGCATTTGTTGAGAAATGGATGGATTTAGATTTGCGAACAAAGGAGTTTCTAAAGAAATTATTCAGGGTCCTTTTGGAACATAGTAAAATGAATGTGTTTCATTCGCATGTCCCGTACTTCGCCTGATAAGACATCACTTATATCAGACTCTGTGTAAACAATGTCAGCTGAAATAAATATGCGAGGGCATTGTTGGACATGAACGTATGGACTCAGGATTAGGATTTACAGTTTAGACTAGGATTGTAATATTACGGGAAATCTGTGTAACGTAGTTTCGATATAAATTTCTTTGTTGAGGGTTGTGATTTTGAGTTCTTTTTCTTCCAATCCACGTATGTTCTTTTGCGTGATTTAATGTTTCCGGCAATAAATGTTACGAAAGTTTTGATACACCCCCTGATAAATTCAAGGAAAACGCGCGGCGTTTCCCGAAAATTCTCCAAAATAAGAGAGTCAATGTCAATGGCGTCCATGTAAACAACAGCGTTTTCCCATAGCGAAATTAAAAGCAGCGGTATGAGAAAACGAGCCAACTGCTGCTCAAACGATTGAAATTCTCGAGGGTGACTTTTCTAGATCACAAAACAGGTATTTAATTTTCAAGAAACGTTCGATTTTTTTTTAGTGTAGGTCAAAGTTGAGGTCCCACAGTGGGATGGGACAGACTTTAGCTGTATTTAAATTGAGATTTCGTATGCTGGTGTTCTACACTGGAGAAAAAAGAAATACGTATATGGTGATCAAAAGATGCGCCATATTTTCGAAACCCAAAAGTACATACTTATCTTGAAAACTTAAAAAACACAAAGGAATGTAGATCTGTGTATACTTTAAATCGTATTCAAATGACGCTTTGTGTGAATGGGGAATACCGACCCCGTTCAGGCGATACTTTCAGTGGGGAGGTGAAAATTTACTTCTACTGTGATAAATTCGAATTAAATATCATTAACACTAACAGATGCTAATCACAAGCATACATTCCCGAACTGAACATGCAAGTGTGCGAGAGTTCAGTCTTGTTCATTAATGTATTTTTTCCCACGAGTTCCTTCTTTTGCATAGACGGAAATGAGAAAAATAAAAATACCACGGAATATAAGTTAAGCAACGAATGTAGTTTTTCTTCACAAAATAAACTCTTGCTCTTTATGTGTCTATTATATCCGATCTTGCACTGGTTGTTCGCACCCATCCTAGTCACGGAAACACTGAACTATCGTATCAATGTATTCGTTATGCATATCAAGTCGACACTGGAGCATTTGAATTAGTTATATCAGAGTTGCAGGTATGGTACCGTATTTTGTTACTATGTACATGAAGGGAATGTGTAAATCTGATCTAAACCCTATAGAAAAGCACTGGTCAAAGATCACATTAAACTATAAATTGTTTTAGGCAGATAAAGATTCATAGCTTTTAAAATAGCCCATCCTGGAATATAAATTTCTTTATTGAAAAACATGAGCCTGTTAGTTAATCAACTTATCCCTGTGTAAAAAAGAAAATGTACAAAGTAACTCCTAGTACATCACAACGTCAACACTACGTTTAGGGTAGGGGTGAAATTTTGTGGAATTGTAAAAATAGTAAGCCGGTGACCCATCCTTTTTATCATATCTAATGATCGTAAAATACGTTTTATACATCATATCAAACGTATGCGTTTTTTTATCGAGCTGATTTTTAATAACTCCAATTATAAGGCAAAATTTTAAGCAAAGGCCTGATAGAATTTTACCGTTTTGACGTCACATAATCGCATCTAGCGTCTCAAGCGTCGAAATTTTTTCATCAAAAAATTTTATACCATAAGACTGCGCATGTTATCTTATACTGTCAATTTATTCAAAATTAAAAGCGCAGTGAAGGAAAACTCGGGGAATAATATGAAATAGCGTGCTGTGGAAAAAGTGACGTCGGTGGCAATGTTTGAAGCACAACAGCATAGAAACTGTAATAGATATCAAAACATTGAAATCGGATTTCCATCAGAAATATCTTCAATTATGCACAGTGTCAGTTTCATGAGAAAATCCGAACAAAATATTTAAGGCGCATTTCACCTTAATATTTAAAGCAACCACGTCAAAAAACGTGAGTTACGGCTCGTTACGTCCAGCCAATCTTGTATTTTACGCAAACAATTCTCATGTTTTTTCCACTTCAAAAAAGTTTTAGTGTCACGCAAAAGTAATACGGTGAGCCCTTTTTTTATTTGACAGAAATCACATTTGACACTAAATGCGTAAAATTTGCAGGATTTATGCTTTGAAAATTGTCGCCCTTACACGGTTCGTTCCGCGTTTTTTTCATATTTTTGGCTAAAATATACGATATTTAATTTTATTTAGATGGATAATAGATTTGAAAGTTAGATCGTTTTATTATCTTCATAGATAGATATACATCGAAAAAAACACTGAAATTGACGAAAAGTACACCTCTCAGCTGGTGGGAGCTTTTAACGCAGTTTCCACGGAAATATCAATGTACCTCAATTTTGAGATGAGTTTTCAGGAGCGACTCAATCAGCAACGACAGCTTTCTGCGTAGTAACATAATTGTTTACAGACTTAAAATACTCTCCACTCACTTTAGAAGGATGCTGCTAACATAGGCTATCCTGACGTCAGAGTTTGGAGTTTCGAAAAAAGTATTCTTGTCTCACACACGTTCCGCTCAGTATATTGCACGTCTGCTCTGAGCTGTCTTGGTGAAATATATACATACGATGACAAGCTTCAGTATGGCATGTGGAAAATCTGAAGAAAAAAAAGTGATTTTAACGTTCTCGTAGAAAGTGTGTAAAAATGGGTGACAATTGTAATGGCCATTCTGCAAGTAATTGAAAACAAGTAAAAAAAAAAACTATTCTATTCTTACTCTAGTTAGTTGTGAAGAACGTAAATTTACAATGACCGGATGGTTACGATCGCTTTCCTATGACTGCGGGTGCTATTATGTTTGAATATCACCAATTCAACTTTGTTTTCCTAGTGCAAAGAAATTTATCACCATTGTCTCATTTTATGTATATACATTGTAAACAATTAGTGGCAACTTCTTGAGGAGTATAGTATATTTGGTCGTAACTGGGTTTGAATTTCATGCTCTCAAACAGAGTTCTACAGAACTTACGTTGACTGTCATGAATGCAGAGAATTTAAATAATGTTATCATTTACATTTTACCATTACTACCCTTTTACAAATAAATGTTGTTTTTCTTATTCTATGATCCTATAGCAACTGTTCGGTGGATGATGTCAGGTACTGAAACTACTACTCATAATTATGTAGGATTTAAGCTATTATATGTTTTTTTTTCATGTGGTGTATTAGGATATATTACCCGCTTAGATTGATATTGCCCGAGCCTGATAGAATGCTGAGATGGGTAATACAATATTAAATATCCACCTTGTGCGACAATCGATGTCAAATATGAATATTTAAACAAACCCAAGGGCGGCGAGTCTTCCTTCCTAACACGTGTAGACTATGATCAGCTTGTACATCCATGCCACCATATACAATCTGTTGAATCTGCACCATAGTTATGTTGTAAGACCTACAAACAAATGTTCTATAACCATAAACGCATATCATTTTGAATGCAGTACACCCCTTTTCATCTTTATAATTTTTTATTTCAGTTACTTATTACTTGTCATAAATACGTTGTCTAACTTCTCGCCCGGCATCGACCATCATCAATTTGAACATCCATGACGTCAGATAACAATTGTCTAAATCAGCACTGTTATTATAATAATATATATTACGCAAAGAAAAACTCTTTACGTGTAGGTATGTCGAATTTAAATACGTCGTTTAAAATAATAACTTTAATTTACCCGTAAATTGATGGGAAGTATGTCAGCCAGATCATTTCATATTGGTGTCGTCAGGGGGCTTTCATCTGTACAGTACCATAAGATCTGTATCAAGTTTCATAAATGAATATTCTGTATCTGTAAACTCGTATTTTTTATAACAGTACATCAAGACAAGCTTGTATAATCAATATAAAATAATTAAGTTTCAACTTATCGAGCTTGTCTTCGAAATCAGTGTAAACTAGGATCTACTTCCGTTTTTGGGCCGACATTCCAAAATTGGTTCGATGAGTTTAAATGAATGCTTGGCTTTGAAATTCACTGATGTCCGCCTCGGTAGACGAGTGGTTAGAGCCACTGTAAACACTCATAAATTGACCATGTCTCTTTATGTTAGAAAATTGGCAGTTTCTTACGGAGATTAGGAGTCTAGTATTAGTTCTACCTAGGAACGATTGTTAGGTAAACTGTCCTCCTGTTAAAATGATCAAACACGGCTGGAACGGGCGTTAAACTACTTCTACAACAGATTTGAAAGTCGGATAAAATGTAACCTCAAATAATTATAGCCAAGCCTTCAGCAACCAAGCAATGTATAAAGTCGTAAAATCTTACCTTACTAACGACGGATTTGTCTGCTTTCAAGACCAGTGTAGACTATGATCAATATAATCATCAGTGTGGCCAGTACACTGTCACAAGACAAGACAAGATAAGAAACTAAAATATAAGATAAAATAAGATAAAATCAGATAAGATAATAACAAGACAAGATAAGCTATTTTCCGACATAACGTAGATTATTCAATGACATACAAACAAATAATCTAAGGAGAGAAGTTAAAGATATTAGTTATCACATAAAACATTGTATGGGAAACTAACACATGTATATCTAATGAAATAAGAGA
This sequence comes from Saxidomus purpurata, assembly GCA_022818135.1. Lineage (NCBI taxonomy): Eukaryota > Metazoa > Mollusca > Bivalvia > Venerida > Veneridae > Saxidomus > Saxidomus purpurata. Next base: position 24,748,120 of record JAFMSR010000004.1, on the reverse strand, counting down.
CAAGTTAAATATTGCGGGAAATACATTAAGAACTAAAACAATTCAAATTTTATCAAAGAAGGAACATTTTAAGAGTGATGCTAGTAAAGAATGTATTTAAATTTAAGCAAGAACAATAAGAAATAAAGAGGTACATGTCAGAAAAATGGATGACATTTAAGACAAAAACATGTGAGCTAAATCATACATAAGATACATACAGATAATAGAAAAAAACATATGAAGCATATGAAATAGTGGAAACATACACTACGTGTAATAAATTATAAGGATAAAACACTGAACAATTCTATAGTATAGAATGCAGGGGATATTAAAAGATTTGTGGGGAGTTAGTTGATCCTGACCTACAATGTGGGTCTAAAAACTGCCATAAAAAAGAAAAAAGGACTGTGGGGTACAAAAAGAAACACAAAAGTGCGACCGATAAGAAATATTAAAGTGCATTCATCTCCCCAAATCAGATTTGGGAAGAACTGATCAGCAACTTCCTCACACTAAATATGGCATTACAGACACAATGCATGTACATAGGGTATGAAACAAAACAAACATTGACATAAACATGTAATGCACAAATGAAACAAATCAGCTTGGCTACGCATACAAAAAATGCAACATAAAATAAGGCCATGCCAAGCAAAAGCAAAAACAAAAGCAGAGGAGTAAAGCTATGCACACACGGAACATTTGCATTTGTAGCCACTCCAGGTATGGATCAGTCTTTTGATTTCTTTCAAATCTGTATTTGTTCGAAATTCATTTGGTTGTCTAAGATCGTTCCAAACCTGGGCGGCTTCAAAGCTAAAACTCTTCTTACCATAAGTTACTGTGTTTTTGCTTGGTACATCAAGCATGTTGATATTTCTGAAAGAATAATGTTTAGATTAAACGGAGACAAGTTCTTGAATGTAAATTGGTGAAATTTTATTACTAAGCATTTGAAAACTTCAGTAGCTAGTTGCTTTAGGCGTCCAATATGTAAGGCTGGCATATTTACTTTTTCTTAAAGTTTTATATAACTGGAGTCAAAATCATTAAAAACAAAGTTCGAGGCTTTGTACTGTACTTTTTCTAGCTTTTCTGTTTTTTATTGGCTACAAAAATGCCATTACAATTGGACAATAGTTAAAATTGGAGCGGCCAAAACATTTATAAATAAGTATTTTTTAATCTTGTTTTAGGTACTTAGATAATTTAGATAAAATATTTATCTTGCAGATTTTTACAACATGAGCATCAAACTTTAACAAAGAGTCACTTTCTATTCCTAAAAGTTTTACACTATGTTCACATGGTACTTCTGTGTTTTCAATGTTAAAAGACTTTATAATACCAACTGTACATTTTCCAATACAAATAGACTGAAATTTATCTCGGTTTGCTTGCATAAGATTGCTGTCAAATTTATTCAAAATAGAACTCTCAGATTCTAAAACTTGTAGCTTTTCTATGTTAGAATCATAATGCGACAAGGTGTTGTCATCAGCATAGTTGTAAATTTTGGCCTGATGAATAAAGTAAAAAAAATCATTTATGAAAATGTTAAAAATTAAATGGATCCCTGAGGAACACTTTTAGAAATAGTTTTCAATTCACTGTAATGGTCACCTAATGTTTTTCTTTGTTTACGATTTGACAGATAATCATTAAGATGGCCAATATCGCTCACATGGCTACTATTGGCTGTAATTCAAGGTCATCAATAACAGAAAGGGTCCATTTTGATCTGGAGGTTCTGATTTGACAATTTTAGTAAAATTCCGCTCCAAAATTTTATATTTCAAATATCTAAGCTCTGGGCTTAGTGGTTCCACAAAAAACGTTTAGTAAGTAGTCAACTTCTGGCATAATTCTAATACGTACGGGCGTAAAGTTAAAAATATTCCGCCTACTTTACAGTTGTACAATTTTTTACAGGCAGTATATAAAATTGTTAACTGATATCTAAATGCAAAACAGAAGTGAAAACAGCTGCATTTTACTGCCAGTTCTATGAACATTTACATGAAATGTACAGTTTTGAACTCTAAAATATATCTTTTCCGAAGAAATCATCTCAAGTATGAATAACTTCGACTAAGCATGAAGTAAGTCCTTTTTTCGCACAAAGTTGGTATAAGGTTTCGTCAAAAAGGATTGACAATTAAGGCTCATGTGCACAAAATCTACTAGTATTACTGGTTAAGAAGTATGCCTTTGTTTAAAAATAATTGGCCTAAACAGTCCTTTACATGTAGTAATTTCCATGCAAGATTATTTTGTCAAAATCACGTGCCTTTAGTATCAACTTTATAACTGATGAAAAGATTTTGTTAAAAGTCATCTATCAGAACAATACTATATATGAACCGATACTTATTTGAGAAATTTATTGTCAAAACTGGTTGGCCTGAAAAGTCTTTAGGTCAGTCCTTTAACTTAAACAAACTCACAACTTAACAAAAAGTTGATAAAATTTAGGTTTTGTCTTGACAGAAATTTTTGTCAAAAATGATTGGCCTAAACAGTACTCTAAATGATCCCACGGCCTCTTGAGAAGATTTGTCAAATAAGATTGGCCTAAACTGTCCTTACAGAGTAATGTTTTTGTTTCTGAAGCTACTATATTGTCATATGGCTATAATAAATAATCTCAACCACTTACTCTCTCTTTTCAAGCACTGGATACTGGATTGGGACTATACTGCAAAGCCTGCTGGGAAAAACCGGTATCTCATTTAAAGACCAGCAACGAAGAAAATATTTTTGTGCCTAACCTAGGAAGCCTGTTCGGCATTGCCAACTTGAAGACAGACTTTCCATAAAGCACATTCAGAGGGAGTAATCACAGGGAAACAGACAAAAACAGCAAAAGCAAGAGTTGACATTACATGACTTCACTTGATAAAAAAGGTCAAATGACCAAATCTTTTGTACAACGACTGACCTAAAAACCATGAAATCATCTTTGTGCACACTGTTTATATGATGCTAACCACTAGCTACCTTTCTCTAAGGCACTAAACTTGTGCCTAACCCTGAAAGCCTGCTAGTTTCAGATTTTATCACACCTGTCCAAAAATGCATCAATGAAATCTTTTATAATTTAAATGCTGTGGCTACTCAAAAATGAAAATGATTCCTTTTCACTAAATTAAGTAACCCGAGGCCAATCTAGGCTCATGTGCACAAAATCTTTTACTGGTTAAGAAGTATGTTTTTGTTTAAAAATGATTGGCCTAAACAGTCCTTTACATGTAATAAGTTCCAGGCAAGATTATTTTGTCAAAATCACGTGCCTTTAATATCAACTTTATAACTAATGAAAAGATTTTGTTAAAAGTCATCTATCAGAACAATATTATATATGAACCGATACTTATTTGAGAAATGTATTGTCAAAACTGGTTGGCCTGAAAAGTCTTTAGGTCAGTCCTTTAACTAAAACAAACTCACAACTTAACAAAAAGTTGATAAAATTTAAATGGCCACAATAGACCTTCAACATCATTTATCTTCACAGAAGGTTTTGTCTTGACAGAAAGTTTTGTCAAAAATGATTGGCCAAAACAGTACTCTAAATGATCCCACGGCCTCTTGAGAAGATTTGTAAAATAAGATTGGCCTAAACTGTCCTTACAGAGTTTTCAAAGGGCATCAATGTTTTTGTGTCTGTAGCTACTATATCTTCATATGGCTATAATAAATAATCTCAACTACTTACTCTCTCTTTTCAAGCACTGGATACTGGATTGGGACTATACTGCAGAGCCTGCTTGGTATAACAGGTATCTAAGTTAAAGACCAGCAACGAAGAAACTAAATTTGTGCCTAACCTAGGAAGCCTGTTCGGCATTGCCAACTTGAAGACAGACTTTCCATAAAGCACATTCAGAGGGTGTTATCACAGGGAAACAGACAAAAACAGCAAAAGCAAGAGTTGAGATTACATGACTTCACTTGAGAAAAAGGTCAAATGACCAAATCTTTTTTTACAATGACTGACCTAAAAACCATGAAATCATCTTTGTGCACACTGTTTATATGATGCTAACCACTAGCTACCTTTCTCTAAGGCACTAAACTTGTGCCTAACCCTGAAAGCCTGCTAGTTTCAGATTTTATCACACCTGTCCAAAAATGCATCAATGAAATCTTTTATAATTTAAATGCTGTGGCTACTCAAAAATGAAAATGATTCCTTTTCACTAAATTAAGTAACCCGAGGCCAATCAAGGCTCATGTGCACAAAATCTTTTACTGGTTAAGAAGTATGTTTTTGTTTAAAAATGATTGGCCTAAACAGTCCTTTACATGTAATAAGTTCCAGGCAAGATTATTTTGTCAAAATCACGTGCCTTTAATATCAACTTTATAACTAATGAAAAGATTTTGTTAAAAGTCATCTATCAGAACAATATTATATATGAATCGATACTTATTTGAGAAATGTATTGTCAAAACTGGTTGGCCTGAAAAGTCTTTAGGTCAGTCCTTTAACTAAAACAAACTCACAACTTAACAAAAAGTTGATAAAATTTAAATGGCCACAATAGACCTTCAACATCATTTATCTTCACAGAAGGTTTTGTCTTGACAGAAAGTTTTGTCAAAAATGATTGGCCAAAACAGTACTCTAAATGATCCCACGGCCTCTTGAGAAGATTTGTAAAATAAGATTGGCCTAAACTGTCCTTACAGAGTTTTCAAAGGGCATCAATGTTTTTGTGTCTGTAGCTACTATATCTTCATATGGCTATAATAAATAATCTCAACCACTTACTCTCTCTTTTCAAGCACTGGATACTGGATTGGGACTATACTGCAGAGCCTGCTTGGTATAACAGGTATCTAAGTTAAAGACCAGCAACGAAGAAACTAAATTTGTGCCTAACCTAGGAAGCCTGTTCGGCATTGCCAACTTGAAGACAGACTTTCCATAAAGCACATTCAGAGGGTGTTATCACAGGGAAACAGACAAAAACAGCAAAAGCAAGAGTTGAGATTACATGACTTCACTTGAGAAAAAGGTCAAATGACCAAATCTGTTTTTTACAATGACTGACCTAAAAACCATGAAATCATCTTTGTGCACACTGTTTATATGATGCTAACCACTAGCTACCTTTCTCTAAGGCACTAAACTTGTGCCTAACCCTGAAAGCCTGCTAGTTTCAGATTTTATCACACCTGTCCAAAAATGCATCAATGAAATCTTTTATAATTTAAATGCTGTGGCTACTCAAAAATGAAAATGATTCCTTTTCACTAAATTAAGTAACCCGAGGCCAATCAAGGCTCATGTGCACAAAATCTTTTACTGGTTAAGAAGTATGTTTTTGTTTAAAAATGATTGGCCTAAACAGTCCTTTACATGTAATAAGTTCCAGGCAAGATTATTTTGTCAAAATCACGTGCCTTTAATATCAACTTTATAACTAATGAAAAGATTTTGTTAAAAGTCATCTATCAGAACAATATTATATATGAATCGATACTTATTTGAGAAATGTATTGTCAAAACTGGTTGGCCTGAAAAGTCTTTAGGTCAGTCCTTTAACTAAAACAAACTCACAACTTAACAAAAAGTTGATAAAATTTAAATGGCCACAATAGACCTTCAACATCATTTATCTTCACAGAAGGTTTTGTCTTGACAGAAAGTTTTGTCAAAAATGATTGGCCAAAACAGTCCTCTAAATGATCCCACGGCCTCTTGAGAAGATTTGTAAAATAAGATTGGCCTAAACTATCCTTACAGAGTTTTCAAAGGGCATCAATGTTTTTGTGTCTGTAGCTACTATATCTTCATATGGCTATAATAAATAATCTCAACCACTTACTCTCTCTTTTCAAGCACTGGATACTGGATTGGGACTATACTGCAGAGCCTGCTTGGTATAACAGGTATCTAAGTTAAAGACCAGCAACGAAGAAACTAAATTTGTGCCTAACCTAGGAAGCCTGTTCGGCATTGCCAACTTGAAGACAGACTTTCCATAAAGCACATTCAGAGGGTGTTATCACAGGGAAACAGACAAAAACAGCAAAAGCAAGAGTTGAGATTACATGACTTCACTTGAGAAAAAGGTCAAATGACCAAATCTTTTGTACAACGACTGACCTAAAAACCATGAAATCATCTTTGTGCACACTGTTTATATGATGCTAACCACTAGCTACCTTTCTCTAAGGCACTAAACTTGTGCCTAACCCTGAAAGCCTGCTAGTTTCAGATTTTGTCACACCTGTCCAAAAATGCATCAATGAAATCTTTTAAAATTTAAATGCTGTGGCTACTCAAAAATGAAAATGATTCCTTTTCACTAAATTAAGTAACCCGAGGCCAATCAAGGCTCATGTGCACAAAATCTTTTAATGGTTAAGAAGTATGTTTTTGTTTAAAAATGATTGGCCTAAACATTCCTTAACATGTAATAAGCTCCATGCAAGATTATTTTGTCAAAATCACGTGCCTTTAATATCAACTTTATAACTGATGAAAAGATTTTGTTAAAAGTCATCTATTAGAACAATACTAAATATGAACCGATACTTATTTGAGAAATTTATTGTCAAAGACTGGTTGGCCTGAAAAGTCTTTAGGTCAGTCCTTTAACTAAAACAAACTCACAACTTAACAGAAGAGCTGATAAAATTTAAATGGCCACAATAGACCTTCAACATCATTTATCTTCACAGAAGGTTTTGTCTTGACAGAAAATTTTGTCAAAAATGATTGGCCAAAACAGTCCTCTAAATGATCCCACGGCCTCTTGAGAAGATTTGTAAAATAACATTGGCCTAAACTGTCCTTACAGAGTTTTCAAAGGGCATCAATGTTTTTGTTTCTGTAGCTATTATATCTTCATATGGCTATAATAAATAATCTCAACCACTTACTCTCTCTTTTCAAGCACTGGATACGGAATTGGGACTATATTGCAAAGCCTGCTTGGTATAACAGGTATCTCAGTTAAACACCAGCAACGAAGAAACTAAATTTGTGCCTAACCTAGGAAGCCTGTTCGGCATTGCCAACTTGAAGACAGACTTTCCATAAAGCACATTCAGAGGGAGTTATCACAGGGAAACAGACAAAAACAGCAAAAGCAAGAGTTGAGATTACATGACTTCACTTGAGAAAAAGGTCAAATGACCAAATCTTTTTTTACAATGACTGACCTAAAAACCATGAAATCATCTTTGTGCACACTGTTTATATGATGCTAACCAATAGCTACCTTTCTCTAAGGCACTAAACTTGTGCCTAACCCTGAAAGCCTGCTAGTTTCAGATTTTATCACACCTGTCCAAAAATGCATCAATGAAATCTTTTAAAATTTAAATGCTGTGGCTACTCAAAAATGAAAATGATTCCTTTTCACTAAATTAAGTAACCCGAGGCCAATCAAGGCTCATGTGCACAAAATCTTTTAATGGTTAAGAAGTATGTTTTTGTTTAAAAATGATTGGCCTAAACATTCCTTAACATGTAATAAGCTCCATGCAAGATTATTTTGTCAAAATCACGTGCCTTTAATATCAACTTTATAACTAATGAAAAGATTTTGTTAAAAGTCATCTATTAGAACAATACTAAATGTGAACCGATACTTATTTGAGAAATTTATTGTCAAGACTGGTTGGCCTGAAAAGTCTTTAGGTCAGTCTTTTAACTAAAACAAACTCACAACTTAACAAAGAGCTGATAAAATTTAAATGGCCACAATAGACCTTCAACATCATTTATCTTCACAGAAGGTTTTGTCTTGACAGAAAATTTTGTCAAAAATGGTTGGCCAAAACAGTCCTCTAAATGATCCCACGGCCTCTTGAGAAGATTTGTAAAATAAGATTGGCCTAAACTGTCCTTACAGAGTTTTCAAAGGGCATCAATGTTTTTGTTTCTGTAGCTATTATATCTTCACATGGCTATAATAAATAATCTCAACCACTTACTCTCTCTTTTCAAGCACTGGATACGGAATTGGGACTATATTGCAAAGCCTGCTTGGTATAACAGGTATCTCAGTTAAACACCAGCAACGAAGAAACTAAATTTGTGCCTAACCTAGGAAGCCTGTTCGGCATTGCCAACTTGAAGACAGACTTTCCATAAAGCACATTCAGAGGGAGTTATCACAGGGAAACAGACAAAAACAGCAAAAGCAAGAGTTGAGATTACATGACTTCACTTGAGAAAAAGGTCAAATGACCAAATCTGTTTTTTACAATGACTGACCTAAAAACCATGAAATCATCTTTGTGCACACTGTTTATATGATGCTAACCTATAGCTACCTTTCTCTAAGGCACTAAACTTGTGCCTAACCCTGAAAGCCTGCTAGTTTCAGATTTTGTCACACCTGTCCAAAAATGCATCAATGAAATCTTTTAAAATTTAAATGCTGTGGCTACTCAAAAATGAAAATGATTCCTTTTCACTAAATTAAGTAACCCGAGGCCAATCAAGGCTCATGTGCACAAAATCTTTTAATGGTTAAGAAGTATGTTTTTGTTTAAAAATGATTGGCCTAAACATTCCTTAACATGTAATAAGCTCCATGCAAGATTATTTTGTCAAAATCACGTGCCTTTAATATCAACTTTATAACTAATGAAAAGATTTTGTTAAAAGTCATCTATTAGAACAATACTAAATATGAACCGATACTTATTTGAGAAATTTATTGTCAAAACTGGTTGGCCTGAAAAGTCTTTAGGTCAGTCCTTTAACTAAAACAAACTCACAACTTAACAAAGAGCTGATAAAATTTAAATGGCCACAATAGACCTTCAACATCATTTATTTTCACAGAAGGTTTTGTCTTGACAGAAATTTTTGTCAAAAATGGTTGGCCAAAACAGTACTCTAAATGATCCCACGGCCTCTTGAGAAGATTTGTAAAATAAGATTGGCCTAAACTGTCCTTACAGAGTTTTCAAAGGGCATCAATGTTTTTGTTTCTGTAGCTATTATATCTTCACATGGCTATAATAAATAATCTCAACCACTTACTCTCTCTTTTCAAGCACTGGATACGGAATTGGGACTATATTGCAAAGCCTGCTTGGTATAACAGGTATCTCAGTTAAACACCAGCAACGAAGAAACTAAATTTGTGCCTAACCTAGGAAGCCTGTTCGGCATTGCCAACTTGAAGACAGACTTTCCATAAAGCACATTCAGAGGGAGTTATCACAGGGAAACAGACAAAAACAGCAAAAGCAAGAGTTGAGATTACATGACTTCACTTGAGAAAAAGGTCAAATGACCAAACCTGTTTTTTACAATGACTGACCTAAAAACCATGAAATCATCTTTGTGCACACAGTTTATATGATGCTAACCACTAGCTACCTTTCTCTAAGGCACTAAACTTGTGCCTAACCCTGAAAGCCTGCTAGTTTCAGATTTTATCACACCTGTCCAAAAATGCATAAATGAAATCTTTTATAATTTAAATGCTGTGGCTACTCAAAAATGAAAATATTTCCTTTTCACTAAATTAAGTAACCCGAGGCCAATCAAGGCCCATGTGCACAAAATCTTTTAATGGTTAAGAAGTATGTTTTTGTTTAAAAATAATTGGCCTAAACAGTCCTTAACATGAAATAATTTCCATGCAAGATTATTTTGTCAAAATCACGTGCCTTTAATATCAACTTTATAACTAATGAAAAGATTTTGTTAAAAGTCATCTATTAGAACAATACTATATATGAACCGATACTTATTTGAGAAATTTATTGTCAAAACTGGTTGGCCTGAAAAGTCTTTAGGTCAGTCCTTTAACTAAAACAAACTCACAACTTAACAAAAAGTTGATAAAATTTAAATGGCCACAATAGACCTTCAACATCATTTATCTTCACAGAAGGTTTTGTCTTGACAGAAATTTTTGTCAAAAATGATTGGCCAAAACAGTACTCTAAATGATCCCACGGCCTCTTGAGAAGATTTGTAAAATAAGATTGGCCTAAACTGTCCTTACAGAGTTTTCAAAGGGCATCAATGTTTTTTGTTTCTGTAGCTATTATATCTTCATATGGCTATAATAAATAATCTCAACCACTTACTCTCTCTTTTCAAGCACTGGATACGGAATTGGGACTATACTGCAAAGCCTGCTTGGTATAACAGGTATCTCAGTTAAACACCAGCAACGAAGAAACTAAATTTGTGCCTAACCTAGGAAGCCTGTTCGGCATTGCCAACTTGAAGACAGACTTTCCATAAAGCACATTCAGAGGGAGTTATCACAGGGAAACAGACAAAAACAGCAAAAGCAAGAGTTGAGATTACATAACTTCACTTGAGAAAAAGGTCAAATGACCAAATCTGTTTTTTACAATGACTGACCTAAAAACCATGAAATCATCTTTGTGCACACTGTTTATATGATGCTAACCACTAGCTACCTTTCTCTAAGGCACTAAACTTGTGCCTAACCCTGAAAGCCTGCTAGTTTCAGATTTTATCACACCTGTCCAAAAATGCATAAATGAAATCTTTTATAATTTAAATGCTGTGGCTACTCAAAAATGAAAATATTTCCTTTTCACTAAATTAAGTAACCCGAGGCCAATCAAGGCTCATGTGCACAAAATCTTTTACTGGTTAAGAAGTATGTTTTTGTTTAAAAATGATTGGCCTAAACAGTCCTTTACATGTAATAAGTTCCATGCAAGATTATTTTGTCAAAATCACGTGCCTTTAATATCAACTTGACAACTAATGAAAAGATTTTGTTAAAAGTCATCTATCAGAACAATACTATATATGAACCGATACTTATTTGAGAAATTTATTGTCAAAACTGGTTGGCCTGAAAAGTCTTTAGGTCAGTCCTTTAACTAAAACAAACTCACAACTTAACAAAAAGTTGATAAAATTTAAATGGCCACAATAGACCTTCAACATCATTTATCTTCACAGAAGGTTTTGTCTTGACAGAAATTTTTGTCAAAAATGGTTGGCCAAAACAGTACTCTAAATGATCCCACGGCCTCTTGAGAAGATTTGTAAAATAAGATTGGCCTAAACTGTCCTTACAGAGTTTTCAAAGGGCATCAATGTTTTTTGTTTCTGTAGCTACTATATCTTCATATGGCTATAATAAATAATCTCAACCACTTACTCTCTCTTTTCAAGCACTGGATACGGGATTGGGACTATACTGCAGAGCCTGCTTGGTATAACAGGTATCTCAGTTAAACACCAGCAACGAAGAAACTAAATTTGTGCCTAACCTAGGAAGCCTGTTCGGCATTGCCAACTTGAAGACAGACTTTCCATAAAGCACATTCAGAGGGAGTTATCACAGGGAAACAGACAAAAACAGCAAAAGCAAGAGTTGAGATTACATGACTTCACTTGAGAAAAAGGTCAAATGACCAAATCTGTTTTTTACAATGACTGACCTAAAAACCATGAAATCATCTTTGTGCACACTGGTTATATGATGCTAACCACTAGCTACCTTTCTCTAAGGCACTTAACTTGTGCCTAACCCTGAAAGCCTGCTAGTTTCAGATTTTATCACACCTGTCCAAAAATGCATCAATGAAATCTTTTAAAATTTAAATGCTGTGGCTACTCAAAAATGAAAATGATTCCTTTTCACTAAATTAAGTAACCCGAGGCCAATTAAGGCTCATGTGCACAAAAGCTTTTACTGGTTAAGAAGTATGTTTTTGTTTAAAAATAATTGGCCTAAACAGTCCTTTACATGTTATAAGTTCCATGCAAGATTATTGTGTCAAAATTACGTGCATTTAATATCAACTTTATAACTAATGAAAAGATTTTGTTAAAAGTCATCAATCAGAACAATACTAAATATGATTCGATACTTATTTGAGAAATTTATTGTCAAAACAGGTTGGCCTGAAAAGTCTTTAGGTCAGTCCTTTAACTAAAACAAACTCACAACTTAACAGAAAGTTGATTAAACATAAATGGCCACAATAGACCTTCAACATCATTTATCTTCACAGAAGGTTTTGTCTTGACAGAAACTTTTGTCAGAAATGATTGGCCAAAACAGTCCCCTAAATGATCCGATGGCCTCTTGAGAAGATTTGTCAAATACCATTGGTCTAAACTGTCCTTACAGAGATTTCAAAGGGCATCAATGTTTTTGTTTCAGAAGCTGCTATATCGTCATATGACTATAATAAATAATCTCAACCACTTACTCTCTCTTTTCAAGCATTGGATACTGGATTGGGACTATACTGCAAAGCCTGCTGGGTATAACAGGTATCTCAGTTAAACACCAGCAACGAAGAAACTAAACTTGTGCCTAACCTAGGAAGCCTGTTCGGCATTGCCAACTTGAAGACAGACTTTCCATAAAGCACATTCAGAGGGAGTTATCACAGGGAAACAGACAAAAACAGCAAAAGCAAGAGTTGAGATTACATGACTTCACTTGAGAAAAAGGTCAAATGACCAAATCTTTTGTACAATGACTGACCTAAAAACCATGAAATCATCTTTGTGCACACAGTTTTTATAATGCTAACCACTAGCTACCTTTCTCTAAGGCACTTAACCTGTGCCTAACCCTGAAAGCCTGCTAGTTTCAGATTTTATCACACCTGTCCAAAAATGCAAAAAATGAAATCTTTTAAAATTTAAATGCTGTGGTTACTCAAAAATGAAAATGATTCCTTTTCACTAAATTAAGTAACCCGAGGCCAATTAAGGCTCATATGCACAAAAGCTTTTACTGGTTAAGAATTATGTTTTTGTTTAAAAATAATTGGCCTAAACAGTCCTTTACATGTTATAAGTTCCATGCAAGATTATTGTCTCAAAATTACGTGCCTTTAATATCAACTTAATAACTGATAAAAAGATTTTGTTAAAAGTCATCTATCAGAACAATACTATATATGAACCGATACTTATTTGAGAAATTTATTGTCAAAACTGGTTGGCCTGAAAAGTCTTTAGGTCAGTCCTTTAACTAAAACAAACTCACAACTTAACAGAAAGTTGATTAAACATAAATGGCCACAATAGACCTTCAACATCATTTATCTTCACAGAAGGTTTTGTCTTGACAGAAAATTTTGTCAAAAATGATTGGCCAAAACAGTCCCCTAAATGATCCCACGGCCTCTTGAGAAGATTTGTCAAATAAGATTGGCCTAAACTGTCCTTACAGAGATTTCAAAGGGCATCAATGTTTTTGTTTCTGAAGCTGCTATATCGTCATATGACTATAATAAATAATCTCAACCACTTACTCTCTCTTTTCAAGCACTGGATACTGGATTGGGACTATACTGCAAAGCCTGCTGGGTATAACTGGTATCTCAGTTAAAGACCAGCAATGAAGAAACTAAATTTGTGCCTAACCTAGGAAGCCTGTTCGGCATTGCCAACTTGAAGACAGACTTTCCATAAAGCACATTCAGAGGGAGTTATCACAGGGAAACAGACAAAAACAGCAAAAGCAAGAGTTGAGATTACATGACTTCACTTGAGAATAAGGTCAAATGACCAAATCTTTTGTACAATGACTGACCTAAAAACCATGAAATCCTCTTTGTGCACACTGGTTATATGATGCTAACCACTAGCTACCTTTCTCTAAGGCACTTAACTTGTGCCTAACCCTGAAAGCCTGCTAGTTTCAGATTTTATCACACCTGTCCAAAAATGCACCAATAAAATCTTTTAAAATTTAAATGCTGTGGCTACTCAAAAATGAAAATGATTCCTTTTCACTAAATTAAGTAACCCGAGGCCAATTAAGGCTCATGTGCACAAAAGCTTTTACTGGTTAAGAAGTATGTTTTTGTTTAAAAATAATTGGCCTAAACAGTCTATTACATGTTATAAGTTCCATGCAAGATTATTGTGTCAAAATTACATGCCTTTAATATCAACTTAATAACTGATGAAAAGATTTTGTTAAAAGTCATCTATCAGAACAATACTAAATATGATCCGATACTTATTTGAGAAATTTATTGTCAAAACTGGTTGGCCTGAAAAGTCTTTAGGTCAGTCCTTTAACTAAAACAAACTCACAACTTAACAGAAAGTTGATTAAACATAAATGGCCACAATAGACCTTCAACATCATTTATCTTCACAGAAGGTTTTGTCTTGACAGAAAATTTTGTCAAAAATGATTGGCCAAAACAGTCCCCTAAATGATCCCACGGCCTCTTGAGAAGATTTGTCAAATAAGATTGGCCTAAACTGTCCTTACAGAGATTTCAAAGGGCATCAATGTTTTTGTTTCTGAAGCTATATCGTCATATGACTATAATAAATAATCTCAACCACTTACTCTCTCTTTTCAAGCACTGTATACTGGATTGGGACTATACTGCAAAGCCTGCTGGGTATAACCGGTATCTCAGTTAAAGACCAGCAATGAAGAAACTAAATTTGTGCCTAACCTAGGAAGCCTGTTCGGCATTGCCAACTTGAAGACAGACTTTCCATAAAGCACATTCAGAGGGAGTTATCACAGGGAAACAGACAAAAACAGCAAAAGCAAGAGTTGAGATTACATGACTTCACTTGAGAAAAAGGTCAAATGACCAAATCTTTTGTACAATGACTGACCTAAAAACCATGAAATCCTCTTTGTGCACACTGGTTATATGATGCTAACCACTAGCTACCTTTCTCTAAGGCACTTAACTTGTGCCTAACCCTGAAAGCCTGCTAGTTTCAGATTTTATCACACCTGTCCAAAAATGCATCAATGAAATCTTTTAAAATTTAAATGCTGTGGCTACTCAAACATGAAAATGATTCCTTTTCACTAAATTAAGTAACCCGAGGCCAATTAAGGCTCATGTGCACAAAAGCTTTTACTGGTTAAGAAGTATGTTTTTGTTTAAAAATAATTGGCCTAAACAGTCCTTTACATGTTATAAGTTCCATGCAAGATTATTGTCTCAAAATTATGTGCCTTTAATATCAACTTTATAACTGATGAAAAGATTTTGTTAAAAGTCATCTATCAGAACAATACTAAATATGAATCGATACTTATT
The DNA here is from genome assembly GCA_022818135.1 of Saxidomus purpurata. NCBI lineage: Eukaryota > Metazoa > Mollusca > Bivalvia > Venerida > Veneridae > Saxidomus > Saxidomus purpurata. Next base: position 24,733,102 of record JAFMSR010000004.1, on the reverse strand, counting down.
TGAGAAATTTATTGTCAAAACTGGTTGGCCTGAAAAGTCTTTAGGTCAGTCTTTTAACTAAAACAAACTCACAACTTAACAGAAAGTTGATTAAATATAAATGGCCACAATAGACCTTCAACATCATTTATCTTCACAGAAGGTTTTGTCTTGACAGAAAATTTTGTCAAAAATGATTGGCCAAAACAATCCTCTAAATGATCCCACGGCCTCTTGAGAAGATTTGTCAAATAACATTGGCCTAAACTGTCCTTACAGAGATTTCAAAGGGTATCAATGTTTTTGTTTCCGAAGCTGCTATATCGTCATATGACTATAATAAATAATCTCAACCACTTACTCTCTCTTTTCAAGCACTGGATACTGGATTGGGACTATACTGCAAAGCCTGCTGGGTATAACCGGTATCTCAGTTAAAGACCAGCAACGAAGAAACTAAATTTGTGCCTAACCTAGGAAGCCTGTTCGGCATTGCCAACTTGAAGACAGACTTTCCATAAAGCACATTCAGAGGGAGTTATCACAGGGAAAACAGACAAAAACAGCAAAAGCAAGAGTTGAGATTACATGACTTCACTTGAGAAAAAGGTCAAATGACCAAATCTTTTGTACAATGACTGACCTAAAAACCATGAAATCATCTTTGTGCACACTGGTTATATGATGCTAACCACTAGCTACCTTTCTCTAAGGCACTTAACTTGTGCCTAACCCTGAAAGCCTGCTAGTTTCAGATTTTATCACACCTGTCCAAAAATGCATCAATGAAATCTTTTAAAATTTAAATGCTGTGGCTACTCAAAAATGAAAATGATTCCTTTTCACTAAATTAAGTAACCCGAGGCCAATTAAGGCTCATGTGCACAAAAGCTTTTACTGGTTAAGAAGTATGTTTTTGTTTAAAAATAATTGGCCTAAACAGTCCTTTACATGTTATAAGTTCCATGCAAGATTATTGTGTCAAAATTATGTGCCTTTAATATCAACTTTATAACTGATGAAAAGATTTTGTTAAAAGTCATCTATCAGAACAATACTATATATGAATCGATACTTATTTGAGAAATTTATTGTCAAAACTGGTTGGCCTGAAAAGTCTTTAGGTCAGTCCTTTAACTAAAACAAACTCACAACTTAACAGAAAGTTGATTAAATATAAATGGCCACAATAGACCTTCAACATCATTTATCTTCACAGAAGGTTTTGTCTTGACAGAAAATTTTGTCAAAAATGATTGGCCAAAACAGTCCTCTAAATGATCCCACGGCCTCTTGAGAAGATTTGTCAAATAAGATTGGCCTAAACTGTCCTTACAGAGATTTCAAATGGCATCAATGTTTTTGTTTCTGAAGCTGCTATATCGTCATATGACTATAATAAATAATCTCAACCACTTACTCTCTCTTTTCAAGCACTGGATACTGGATTGGGACTATACTGCAAAGCCTGCTGGGTATAACCGGTATCTCAGTTAAAGACCAGCAACGAAGAAACTAAATGTGTGCCTAACCTAGGAAGACTGTTCGGCATTGCCAACTTGAAGACAGACTTTCCATAAAGCACATTCAGAGGGAGTTATCACAGGGAAACAGACAAAAACAGCAAAAGCAAGAGTTGAGATTACATGACTTCACTTGAGAAAAAGGTCAAATGACCAAATCTTTTGTACAATGACTGACCTAAAAACCATGAAATCATCTTTGTGCACACTGGTTATATGATGCTAACCACTAGCTACCTTTCTCTAAGGCACTTAACTTGTGCCTAACCCTGAAAGCCTGCTAGTTTCAGATTTTATCACACCTGTCCAAAAATGCATCAATGAAATCTTTTAAAATTTAAATGCTGTGGCTACTCAAAAATGAAAATGATTCCTTTTCACTAAATTAAGTAACCCGAGGCCAATTAAGGCTCATGTGCACAAAAGCTTTTACTGGTTAAGAAGTATGTTTTTGTTTAAAAATAATTGGCCTAAACAGTCCTTTACATGTTATAAGTTCCATGCAAGATTATTGTGTCAAAATTACGTGCCTTTAATATCAACTTTATAACTGATGAAAAGATTTTGTTAAAAGTCATCTATCAGAATAATACTATATATGATTCGATACTTATTTGAGAAATTTATTGTCAAAACTGGTTGGCCTGAAAAGTCTTTAGGTCAGTCCTTTAACTAAAACAAACTCACAACTTAACAGAAAGTTGATTAAACATAAATAGCCACAATAGACCTTCAACATCATTTATCTTCACAGAAGGTTTTGTCTTGACAGAAAATTTTGTCAAAAATGATTGGCCAAAACAGTCCTCTAAATGATCCCACGGCCTCTTGAGAAGATTTGTCAAATAAGATTGGCCTAAACTGTCCTTACAGAGATTTCAAAGGGCATCAATGTTTTTGTTTCTGAAGCTGCTATATCGTCATATGACTATAATAAATAATCTCAACCACTTACTCTCTCTTTTCAAGCACTGGATACTGGATTGGGACTATACTGCAAAGCCTGCTGGGTATAACTGGTATCTCAGTTAAAGACCAGCAACGAAGAAACTAAATGTGTGCCTAACCTAGGAAGCCTGTTCGGCATTGCCAACTTGAAGACAGACTTTCCATAAAGCACATTCAGAGGGAGTTATCACAGGGAAACAGACAAAAACAGCAAAAGCAAGAGTTGAGATTACATGACTTCACTTGAGAAAAAGGTCAAATGACCAAATCTTTTGTACAATGACTGACCTAAAAACCATGAAATCATCTTTGTGCACACTGGTTATATGATGCTAACCACTAGCTACCTTTCTCTAAGGCACTAAACTTGTGCCTAAACCTGAAAGCCTGCTGGTTTCAGATTTTATCACACCTGTCCAAAAATGCATCAATGAAATCTTTTAAAATTTAAATGCTGTGGCTACTCAAAAATGAAAATGATTCCTTTTCACTAAATTAAGTAACCCGAGGCCAATTAAGGCTCATGTGCACAAAAGCTTTTACTGGTTAAGAAGTATGTTTTTGTTTAAAAATAATTGGCCTAAACAGTCCTTTACATGTTATAAGTTCCATGCAAGATTATTGTGTCAAAATTACGTGCATTTAATATCAACTTTATAACTGATGAAAAGATTTTGTTAAAAGTCATCAATCAGAATAATACTATATATGAATCGATACTTATTTGAGAAATTTATTGTCAAAACTGGTTGGCCTGACAAGTATTTAGGTCAGTCCTTTAACTAAAACAAACTCACAACTTTACAGAAAGTTGATTAAACATAAATGGCCCCAATAGACCTTCAACATCATTTATCTTCACAGAAGGTTTTGTCTTGACAGAAAATTTTGTCAAAAATGATTGGCCAAAACAGTCCTCTAAATGATCCCACGGCCTCTTGAGAAGATTTGTCAAATAAGATTGGCCTAAACTGTCCTTACAGAGATTTCAAAGGGCATCAATGTTTTTGTTTCTGAAGCTGCTATATCGTCATATGACTATAATAAATAATCTCAACCACTTACTCTCTCTTTTCAAGCACTGGATACTGGATTGGGACTATACTGCAAAGCCTGCTGGGTATAACCGGTATCTCAGTTAAAGACCAGCAACGAAGAAACTAAATGTGTGCCTAACCTAGGAAGACTGTTCGGCTTGCCAACTTGAAGACAGACTTTCCATAAAGCACATTCAGAGGGAGTTATCACAGGAAACAGACAAAAACAGCAAAAGCAAGAGTTGAGATTACATGACTTCACTTGAGAAAAGGTCAAATGACCAAATCTTTTTGTACAATGACTGACCTAAAAACCATGAAATCTCTTTGTGCACACTGGTTATATGATGCTAACCACTAGCTACCTTTCTCTAAGGCACTAAACTTGTGCCTAACCCTGAAAGCCTGCTAGTTTCAGATTTTATCACACCTGTCCAAATATGCATCAATGAAATCTTTTTAAAATTTAAATGCTGTGGCTACTCTAAAATGAAAATGTTCCTTTCACTAAATTAAGTAACCCGAGGCCAATTAAGGCTCATGTGCACAAAAGCTTTTACTGGTTAAGAAGTATGTTTTTGTTTAAAAATAATTGGCCTAAACAGTCCTTAACATGTAATAAGTTCCATGCAAGATTATTGTGTCAAAATTACGTGCCTTTAAAATCAACTTAATAACTGATGAAAAGATTTTGTTAAAAGTCATCGAACAGAACAATACTATATATGAGCCGATACTTATTTGAGAAATTCATTGTCAAAACTGGTTGGCCTGAAAAGTCTTGGCAGAAATGTTTGTCAAAAATGATAGGCAAAAACAGTCATCTATAAACATGTGGCCTTAAATCTAATAGCCAAAACAGTCTTTAACAGGAAATATCTTCCATGGAAGATGTTTCTGTTAAAACACTTGCCCTTAATATCATCCTTATAATTTATGAGAAGTTTTTGTCAAACATTTTTGACTTAAGCAGTTCTTAAACTGAACCTACTACTGTGTGAGAAATTGTTGGTCTCAAAAGTTTTTAAGTCATTCCAATAAAATTGAAATTTGATCAAAATGGACCTTGTTGCTTTTGAGGATATGTGTTTGAAGCGAAATATTTACGGACGGACACACGCTTGAATGCACGCATGACGTCAGACGCAAGACAATATATGACATCAATAGGTCACCCTACTTCATTCTGAGACTTTAACATCCGTGCTATTAGATCTATTTCTAATGGAATTCAAAATAGTCTTCTAGTCTTAACCTAGATATCAAGATCACGTCCCGTCGGGCGGTCAAGTTCATGAACCCTCAGAGAATGGTTATGTGGAGCAAGAACTTAGTTTAGAATTAGTTAAAACAGGAATTGTATCAGGCGAACAGCAGGACTGAAAACCCGGAGAAAAGTTATACTTTAGAGTTCTTATTATTTTGTATCTTGAAGAGGGTATAGACGATGAAAATATACCACAACAATCAAAAGATCCTAAAGGGCATTTCAATTCTCTACTTTTGTTTATTTTCACCTTACCGTTTAGAGGCTGACCTTGTAGGAAAATATGACAGTAGTGATGAAGTTTTGGGAAAACAATCACATAGACGTTCAATATATTGAAGAATACAATTGAAACTTGATCAAAATCGGCCAAGCGGTTCAGAAAGATACGTCTTTAAAGTTAAATGTTGACCCGGTGGTCACGTTTTGGACGAGATTGGTATAAGTCCACTAGGCAATGCCACATGCTAAATAAATAAGCTCTAGACATTATGGTTTCAGAGGAGAAGATTTATAAAGTTATTCCTATATAAGCATATGTAAAAGCAAGTGGCATCCTGGGCAGGGTCAATTCTGACCCGCGATAATTTGAACAATCTTTGTAGAGGTACGCTAGGTTATGCCGCAAGCCAAATTTCTAAGCTCTGTGCCTTCCTGTTTTTGAGCAGTGGATTTTAAAGAAATTCCTTTCTGTTGCCATCAGAGTTCTGCATGAAATTGAATTATTTGAACAAATATGACAGATCTACATGCAAGGAGCATCCCTGCCAAGTTTCATTAACATTGACTCAGTCGTTTCAGAGGAGATGTCGTTTGAAGGAAAATGTGAACGGACGACGTACGCCGGCCAGTGAGCGATCCTAATAGCTCACTCTGGCACTTTGTGCCAGGTGAGCTGACAGAAAACGTCACAGAGTTAAGTACTCTTGAATGTTGATGGAGGTAATGATGGTAAATAATTATTGTAAGTTTCAAAGCAATATCTATATTGGTTTTGAAAAATATATAGTACAGAAAACCTAACCAATGTGTAATTCTAATACCGAGCCGAGTTGGATAGCTCTTTTTTCTTCGAACAGTTTTGAACCTGCAACCAGCCAAAATCATACCTGTAACACAAACTATCACCACGGATAACCCTGCTGGCGATCCTGTACTTGTGACCAGTGCGCAACATACAAAATCGTTGTCTTAACGACCCTACAGGCGACAAGCTGGTCAGCCATTCCGGCTAGTGCGGATTTTCATCACCATGTACAATCAATGTAAAATAACTAAGTTCAAACTAACTCACCAGCAGAAATTGAGAGTGCCTTCACAAGCAGTGTACATGTATACTACCATCAGCTTGCACGTCCGTTTCGCCAGGGGACATCCGAGTGGACCATCACCATCACCATAGTATCGAGATTTACCAAATATCCTGTACTGTAATCATAATTATATCATTCTAATTTTTGCGCATCGATGTTTTAATGTCTTGTACAATGTGTTTACAAGAAAATTTCCAGTCAGCTAATCTATAACAAAATGTATTTGTTGAACATTTGTACTGCTGGTAACAAGGAAGTTTGCCTTTTGCACAAGTCCAGTATGCATGTATATGATAAAATCGTACAATTTGATCATTGTCTGAGCTTTTCTCTATTCATACAGTAGTCAGCATCGTTCTGAACAATTTATGGCGCTGTTCAAGTGTTAAAACAATGCAATTTTGTCTCATTTAATTTCTTGATATACCGGACAGCAGGTTTGCGATAGTACTTGATCTATACTTAAGGACAAAAGTTCTGTCCGGTATAATTAAAGAAATACAAAAACTGAAATTTGGTATTTTGTTCATAATTAGAAAAGCATAAGAATATCATCATTTTCGAGTCAATTTACACTTTTTCGTTGTTCGTGACGTCGAATAGAATGTTCGTGGGAGTTGAACGCACGTGCAACATGTGTTGTGTGCCCACTTTCCTCCAGCCGACATAAAACGCGCATATTTTGCTATTTTGAAAGCTTCGTAATAACAGCATATGTTGAGTATTTGTCTAAGTTTTTACGTCTTTAAATAGGACTATCCTTTGGTAACGAAATTCACTTGACATTTTTGTGATTATAAGCTTCATGTACATAAAATTTAGAAAAAATGTTAAATTCATGGTTGATGCCGTCGCGGTTGATTGAATGTTTTTGTATAGAATTCTTAACACCTTGTAATGTAGCAAGAAGTCTCAAAATATAAATTTGCAAATAAAAAATTAAAAGCAATGTACAATTAAAATTTAATTAAACAATTTTGAACCGGACATCACTTTTGTCCTTAAGTATATTTAAGTAATGCTGCTTCCACACAACGCTACAAAACTCACAATTATTACATGACTAGGTAGAAGTTAATCTGTCTTCGTGCTTTCCTGTGGATATGCCTCACGTTTTAAACACACGTATGGTTTTGGCTTCTGATAAGCTTTAAACAGCGATTGTTCAAACGTATGTAGTCAATCAACAAACAAAAATAATCTATACTCACAACAAAGAGACTCGAGCCAAGCATTGACAAGGACAAATGGTAACCTCAACAATCCATTGTCTTCCTCTCATTTGGTGTCTAAATCTTCAAGTTCAGCAATAAAATCTAGAAAACATAAACAAGAACAAGCATTTGTTACTACAGTCAATATATAGTTACATAAAATAGTTTTTTATTAGAAAAAAAGCTATTCCAGTTGCTGTGCTGTTTTTTGTAACTTATCGATGAAGCTTTTTGACCCTTCCTAACGTTTCTGAATACCAATCGTTTCTCAGCGGAGAAAATGCAGTCACCATTAGCTGATTAACTGTAATTATATGTTCGAGTTTGAGTCGAGGAACGTTTCTGAATATAGCCATTAGTCGCAGGTTCGATCCCCCGCTCCTCCACTAATGGTCTTTCGGATGAAACCTAAAAAACGAGGTCCGATGTATCGGTGTTGTGCAAAGGACATGTTAATGAACCAGCCCGAGGAGTTTCTCTGCAAAAGGTCGCGTTCTGTATCTTGCACTACATTTGTATCCCCCGAAACCTAAAATAACTAAACTCCTCTAAGGGGTTGGTTATATTGATTATCCGGTACCAACAATAAAACTCTAAAATACATACATAAGTCTGGCATGCTCCTCCTGTCTTGGTCTAGACCCAAGTCATTAACATATTTCTAAAACAGGTTATGGTGTTTTATTCTCAATAATAAAACGAAATACAAGTAAATGTTTATATACCTTCAACGATTCAAAGTTTCAACGTCCTTTTCGACAAAGATTACCAATGTAAATAAAAGATCATGGTTAACGGTGATACTTAAAACTGCCTAGGGCAGTTGTCATTGTACAATACAAGCGTGTTTAGCGACATTTGCTCAACAGCCCAACGGTACCGCAATATGAGGCAACTTAAGGGGGTAAACTAAATGTGCAGTAGTTTATACGACTTGTTTAATATTCCTTACTCCTTATCATTAAACTTTTATCATAAATAAGTACCTTATCGGTAGAGTGAAGAATTGAAATAAAAATTGTAATTCACAAAACTCTTTCTAAATCGTATTATACCCCTTTAGAAACCTCAGACCTTCCATCAACATCATTCAACTTTTACTACGGAAAAGACCGAGTGATGTCCCGTACGCAGAGGTCAAGGTTAAAACCACTGACTCCCGCCAATTAGAAAGTAATGACTGTAACTGCGCAGACTGTACTTGAAATTTAAATGAAATAGTACTGTCAATGCAAAGTAAACTGCTTAACAATAAGTCCCAACCACAAAACACTTTTTTGGGCACGATAAAAGGAGACAGAAATATTAGTGCGCATCGCGGACTACATCAAGTTGTATTTTAGAAATACAGTAAAAGTGGTTAACATTTATTCCTAATAAGTAAAGACGTAAACTATGATATGAAATTATGCAAAGCCATCTAGCGGAAAGCCCTTAATGGAATTTTAGTGGAATGGCCGTGACGAGTTCGTCATAGGCTCCACCTATAGGACCCTCCGTCCTATGTCGGCAGAATATAGAACAGAAAACTATCCCCTATTTCCTATAAACGTATCTCCATTTTTCCTTATTTGAACAGTTCAGTTGGTTGTCCATAGATGTGTTCGTTATGGTAGCTGATATCTGTCATGTCGTGTTGTCGTCAGTCTGGATGGGTCGCGAACACGACAATACGAAATAATATTGTAGTGTTCTCGTGTATGACGACCCCTCCAACACGAGACGACAGCACAAAGGTGAAGAGGAGACAAAGAAAGGGCTTGTTACTTTGCATATCGCCTTTGTAAATTCGCATGTCGCCTTTGTAAATTCGCATATCGCCATTTCAACTTTGCATATCGCCATTGTAACTTCGCATATCGCCATTGCAACTTTGCATCTTCGCATATCGCCATTGTCACTTCGCATAGCGCCATTGTAATTACAGTCATTGTAACTAGCGCCATTGTAAATTCGCATAGCGCCATTGTAACTTCGCGTATCGCCTTGTAACGTATCGCCATTGCATCTTCGCATAGCGCCATTGTAACTTCACATTTCGCCATTGTAACTTCGCATAGCGCCATTGTAACTCCCCATAGTGCCATTGTAACTTCGCATAGCGCCATTGTAACTCCGCATAGTGCCATTGTAACTTCGCATAGCACCATTGTAATTACAGTCATTGTAACTAGCGCCATTGTAAATTCGCATATCGCCATTGTAACTTCGCATATCGCCATTGCATCTTCGCATAGCGCCATTGTAACTTCACATATCGCCATTGTAACTTCGCATAGCGCCATTGTCACTTCGCATAGCGCCATTGTAACTTCACATATAGCCATTGCATCTTGACATATCGCCATTGTCACTTCGCATAGCGCCATTGTAACTACAGTCATTGTAACTAGCGCCATTGTAAATTCGCATAGCGCCATTGTAACTTCGCACATCGCCATTGCATATTCTCATAGCGCCATTGTAACTTCACATATCGCCATTGTAACTTCGCATAGCGCCATTGTAATTCCGCATAGTGCCACTGTAACTTCGCATAGCGCCATTGTAACTCCGCATAGTGCCATTGTAACTTCGCATAGTGTCATTGTAATTACAGTCATTGTAACTAGCGCAAATGTAAATTCGCATATCGCCATTGTAACTTCGCATAACGCTAGTGTAATTTAGCCCCGAGTTGTGAGGTTTCCGGCAACAACAACTGCAGGCGTTTTTGTGCGATATTATTTAATATCATTATTATATATTACATAGTAATGCAGTCTTACCAAGTTATTATACGTGGTGGTAGAGAGTCACTACAGTAGACGATAATTTGTGTCACATAATAATTTATTCTGACCACAACTTTCAGAGAAAACAAGAATTTTTGTTTCCATATACAATATACATTCTTTAAGGAAAATGACTTTCTCTATGTGGTATCATTTCTAAAGGAAACCATTTTATTTTTGCGATTTTGGTAAAAAGTCGCCAGTTGATTACTTGTACCAATTAATTAAAATAAAAGTTTTGACAACTGTTTTCAGAGATAAAGATTAAAAGTTTCAGTAAAGGTTAAACAGAGGAGAAAGTGCTAAGTGTCGTATTTATAGTGTTACTAAATGAATTAGGGTCGCATTTCCCTGAAGTACTAAACATTTACACTTTTTTTCTTCACTTTAACCATTTCTTAGTAATGACTCCGGATTTACGGACGGAATGGCAGGCGAGCGGACATCATCAAATTTCCATCATTCCGCCTTCATCGAGGGATAACAAATCCAGTGTCATAAGCACAAAGCGTCATTAAGATATCAAAATGAACAGAAATGGATTCTTCTTTTCAGTGATAAACACGACCTATCCTTCATAAGTGACGAATGACCAAAAAGAGGCGTCTCGCAGTCCGTAAACTTGCCTTTTAATGTGTGGACATGGTACTTGCGCCCACGTGCTGGACATTTAAAAATCCTTCAAAATATAACAGAGTTACAAACCAGACATGAACTGGTGCATATACTCAGGATTCTTTATGTGTGACCTTAACCTTCAAGGTAAGGACGAGAGACTTACACGTGTCATCTCCATGTGCTCAACAACTTAGTCCAACTAATTGTACGCGCGTCGAGATATTGTGTTATTTTTTGTATACGTGGATTCCATTACTTTTAAACTCTAAGCGTGACATTGACCCAAAACGAAAATATCTCATATCTCAAAATTTGCTCAAGACGTCACTTAAATGTTTTGACTACTCAACAACTGTGCCAAGTTATCTAAAAATAAAAACCTTCCATTATATGACAGTTACCATGTATACGTAGATTCCATTACTTTTAAACTCTAAGCGTGACATTGACCTTTGAGGTAGGGGCATGCTGTACGCGACACTTAGCCTTTATGTGCTGAACATTTGTGCCAACCTTCAATGCATGACAAAGTTCGGACACGAATTTGTGAATATGTATATATTCTATTACCTTTAACTCTAAATGTGTGCTTGACATTTGAATTAGGGACGTGAGTCTTGTACGCAGTATGTCTTCAGGTCTTCTTGATGTGCTGAACATTTACGCCAAGTTATACTAAAAGCCTTCAATACTGGCACGACAAAGTTACAGTCCGGACACGAAAGTGTGCATATATACCGGATTCAATTACCTTTAAATTCTAAATGTGACCTTGGCCTTTGAGTTAGGGACGTGGGGGTTGTACACGAGACGACGTCTTTATGTGCTGAACATTTAGGCGAAGCTATTTTAAAATCATTCAATGCATTGCAAAGTTATGACGGACGGACGGAACGATTTTGAATCAATAAAACGTAAACTATCTTACTTTTATTTTCATCTATTCCTTCCGATACGGCATTGTCAGTCTCACAATCACCTGAGATGTAAAAACCAGTTCGGTGCACGAAAAGCACGAACCTTCCATGCGTTATCCCCATTTAGTAATTTTACGTGTATTGACAACTACATTTCAAGGTGCGTAGAAGGTTTTGATATTTATTTATATCTGGCAAGTTTAAGAAAATTAAAATTTCTGTTCCTATAAATATATGGCTAAAGCTATGCTTTATCATTCTAAACCAATGAGAATCATTGAAAACAAAAGAGCATGTAGATAAATCAGTTATCATTCTCTGAAGAACATTGCATGGTGTTTATAAACCTGTGAGGGGATTTGAAATTTTCTCGCTCGCTACGTTCGCTCGTTTCACAAATTGAACTCGTGCAGCAGGAAATACTATTTACCGATGCGGAAAGTCGGTGAACTGTATCTAAAATGGACGAAATCATTACATAACATTATCGACTTTTACTTCGAAGGCATCTGTAGAACTTTCTGTTTTGATGCAATTAATGAATCAAAAACTATTCAATATTGAACTGTTGGGTGGGTCAGGGTCCATATATTACATTACATAAAGGCTAAAACAAATCCATATAGTTCAAATGTTATTGCTGTAGCTACAAAAACAAGAAAGAAGGTCAAGGTCGACAAATGTCGAAGTTGAAATCTACAGGCAAAACTGTATACAAATTTCATTGGCATAGCTTCGAAAACGGAAAGTAGATACGTAGGTCAATGTAAGCCAAAGTTAAGCATGCCAAACTATCCATATAATATTATTAGTGGTTCAAATGCCATTGCAGAAGCTTTAAAATTTAAGAAAGTAGGTAGGTCAGTAGTTCAAGTAGCCAGGGATTTGGTCCCTTAGACGTCAAAACTAGTAAGGGTAATCTACTGCTCAAGGCCAACCTCACTATCTAGTTTAAAGAGTTCATAGGCTTACTGGTTCTTCGTTTATTGAACATAATATATCTGACCTTGACCTTTGACCCAGTGACCTAAATGTCAATAGAGGCATTGCACTGGTTACGATCAATCTGTCCTAAAGTGTAATGATCCAATGCCTAATAGGTCTGAGCTATTCAACATAAAACTTGGTAGAGTACCACTAGACAATGCTTCAACTATTTACATACATTTGTATATGTTACTAATAGGGTGGGGTCACTTAAGATTCCATAGGCATTACTTTATCAAACATGGTAGAGATGCACCAGGCAATATTACACCCCAAACATCTAAGCTCTGTTATTTGCATTTCCAGACAAGAAGATTTCTTTATATAGCTGGAAGCAAATCAAGTGACCACCTAGGCGAGACCAATATTGACCCCAGAGGCATGAGTTGACCAAATTTGTAGAGGACCACTTGATGGTGCTGTATACCTAATATCAACACTCTAAGCCTTGCAGTCCGTTAAGAAAGTTTTCATCGATTTTCGCTCTGGTGGCCATGTTGTCCAGTCAACTGGAACCATTTGAAAAATACGAAAGGTTAATGCCTGGATGCAACTTGCCAAGTTTGGTGAAGTTCCATGAAGTGGCTTATGAGGAGATGTCGTATGAAGAAACTTCATGCTCAGGTGAGCTAAAAATAAAAGAACTTTGCAATGAAATTTAAATATACATAAATGGTAAACATCTATCGTTATAGGAACATGGCGTACATTTTCACGGATTTATATACACAATTTGTGTGAAGTTTGCATTTCATTTGACAATATTTGTTAGATAGAAATATTAAATAGAGAAAAAATTCATAGAATTGTGTGTCTATCTATACGTCTCTGAATTGGTGAACTTTATGAGTACAGACAAGACCACCTGTTCTATCTTGACGTATCTGTATTGCTGAACTTGCTTGAATGAAAACAGTAACATATAGTGTTCTTAAGGAATGCTATTACAGGTCCTGTAACCTCGCCCTTTGACACACACGACCCCCAAAAAATAGGGATAAGACAACCTTTGTAACTTTGATGAAAGTACAGAGAAATATTGTCTATCTATACGTTTGAATTGGTGAACTTTTGTGAGTACAGAAAATGTGTCTATCTATACGTCTCTGAATTGGTGAACTTTGTGAGTACAGAGAAAATGTGTCTATCTATACGTCTCTGAATTGGTGAACTTTGGGAGTTCGAGAATATGCCAGAACAAATTGTGTCATCTAAACGTCTGAATTGGTGAACTTTGTGAGTACAGAGAAATATGTGTCTATCTTTAGTTCTTTGATAAATCTTGTCAGTAAGAGAAATATGCCAGTCTATCATAAAATTTGACCGAAATCAAGGCTGCAACTTCTAGAAGTACATGAAACATATACTATCATAGTCTAGGATATGCAGATGTAGAAATTGTTGTCACGTGTTGTTTGGTTGAAATGGAAAGAGTGGTATAGAAGTATTAATATCACAGACATAGTAAAATTATACAAATCAAGGGAAATATCTAAATCAGAAAATGTCGACAACATATACAGCTAGGCTTGGGAGTTAAAAGTCATGTGATGTTTGGTTGAAATCTGCCCAGCAACATAAGAGGACTTGTGCAGACAAACTTTGTGACATCCATCCAGATAGACAGGGCAACATAAAAAGGTCTCATAATTAGACTTGATGGGTGTTCAGTAGAACACTTGTGTCGCCCTCTTACCCTTTGTTAGAATATCCAATAATTTTGTGACAAAATTCAAGTACAAAAAGGAGCATAACTCTGTCAATTATAACCTTGACCTACAAAATTTGGCGGCATTCCAACCCTTTTGTCAGAAGCAATGCGCTTTGAAAGTTTGATGGCAAAGTTATAGCCAAAATCTAAGTTCAAAAAGTGGCATTACTCTATCAAATGACTTTGACCTACAAAATTTGGCGGAA